>CAMXCT020001233.1:120000-168051 GCA_947184155.2 Cladocopium goreaui
CACATAAATGTTTTGAGTCAGTGCGTATGCAAAAGTATATTATCTTTGTAATAAATATATATATATATATGTGTGTGTGCACGTCTTTGTGGCATACATATATATATATGTATGTGTGTAATGCAAACAAATGACAAGAAATGCATCAATAAATGTGGCACCAGGGCACCACGCAGAGCTGGGGGGTCCAGACAGCTGGTAACCTGGTACTGGTAGTGCTTTCGGATTTAGACAAAGAATGATGGAAAAACATTTTGTTTATCTAAATATGTTTGTTTCCAATATTTTCCAATCATACTTGGGATTATTGGCTGAGATGACAAGCATATTTTTGGGATTGGTTAAAACCATTTAAAGCCACCAACCGCTGGATAATGTTGGTCATTCCAGTACATTCCAGTACTTTGGGTACTGTTTTCTTCCTCCGTACCAAATACTGAAGTAATTATGTATATGACAAATTGATAGATACACATGTTTACACATGTGCAATCATAGCCATGTACTGTACATAGCATATACATATATATACACTTACAAATACCCATATCATTGGTTGCCCATCTAAAGATTCGCCAATTTGACCCATCAAATTGCCGGTAGTGCTGGTTGCCCTGATCTCATCGCAGAATGTTGACCTATTTTGTTTGGTTATAAAAAGTACAGGTTTTTGAATCCAACTGTTGCTGTCAATTTTTGAACACCTACTATTGTTGACGTATTTATTTTGATATATAACCAAACAAAACTACATACTATTGCTGCGGGTCGTGTTTGACTTTGGTTTCCTTGGTTGGACGGGCAAAAAACGAGGCACGCTGCAATATGAGTATTTCGCTGTAATTGGATCTAGAAACTTCAAACGAAAGCAACTGAGGGCAAGGCGTGCATACCGTATGCCGTATGCTATTTGTTGTTCGAAAACATCTACATCACCAGGGAAAGCGATCGATTTGTCGTTGATGGGTTGCAATTAGACAGGACATGCAGTAACATGCAGATATAGTGGTTGATTTGTTGTGGGGGTTTGGCAAGGGTAACTTCCGCAGGCTAAAGAAAGGAACAGAACCATTACACAAACACACGCGCATATGTATACTTAATTATACATCATATATATATATATTACACACACACATATATATATATCAAGGTTGCAACTGGGTCTGTAAGATTTGAAGCCGGCCGCATCCAAGACTTAAAAGCATTGGCCCATCCGGGGCTTGAGACCCTTCCAGCGGTCTCGTCATGTCTAGGGCAACGCCTTCAGCAACGATGCGCAAGGGCCACAGTGCAGCTGGGCGCAGCACACGGTGAAGATGTTTGAAGTGGTTGGGAAGTGTTTACATATACGTTTTTTGTGGTTGGTAATTGTGATGATCTAAAGTTTTTGTTATTGAAGATGGGATATAGCGCTCTGGTAATGAGTGAGCAGCAGTGTGTTGCGGAAGATCTCAAGGAACTAATTTAGGTAAATCATCGAACTAAATGGGTTGTTTTAGCTTAGTCAGAGAACCAGAGGGTAAAGGCAATTGCAAATTCATTTGCTTTTGCGGTATGCACACGCGATTCTTGTTAGAATCCGGCCGGGTGCCAATGACTTGGATTTCTGCGGTTTGTCCTTTGGATGATTGTGGCACATCTTCATGTGCAATGTTGCTTTTGGTTCACTATGTTGATATGGCCCATGACATTCCATGACTCCATGACTGATTGTGTATAGGTGGGGGGGGTCATAACATAGAAACTGTGGGAAAACCACTGTTTGTTGTGATCTTTGTTGCATATTGTGGATGAAATTGCTGCCGCGACCTCACCGAAATGTCCACCAAGGTATTGGCAGTTGTTGCCTTTTTAAAACATAATCGCGCCATGGATGTGCTTCTGGAGTTCAAAGCCTGCGTAAATCTCAGAGAGCCTTGGGAATGTCTTGCACCGTTGGACATCGATTTTGTGGATGTGGGGTAGTTGTGGTTAGCTACTGACATCTACTAACTATTACCACAGCCATTAGTCCCCGCCCCAAATGGTAAACCCTAGAATAGATTGGCAGCGCAGGCGTAGTGGGGCCAAGACTGTGACCACAATTTGGAAATTGGACGGTCAAGCAAACATGACGCCATTGCCCATCCAAAAAAAAAATGGCATATCCCTCATGATCCACATGTGCAGATGACTGAGAATGACTCCCCTATTTAAGGAATTGAATGTTACACTTGTAGCCGCTCCCAATCCACCAGCCCCACCACCACCCAAATCCACCCAGGATCCGTTCAATCACATCTCTTTGCGTGACGCAGCAGCACCATGGCCTGGTTTTCGCCATGCCATTGCTGCGTGGGATGACCAAAACGATAGCATTCATACATTTGACTTGGCAGTGTAGAACTGAATGATGTTATTAATATCGAGGTTTGGTAGAAGTGAGTGATTGTCAGGCTAGCAGTGGCGAATTAGCAGCTTAAGAATTCTAGGTTGGCTTAAGCAGGACAAGGCCTCAGCTGGCGGCGTACAAGGCGACTATTCAGGAACCAGAGAAAAACAATGTCCTGAACATGTTCAGTGTCTTCAGAGCATTATGTCAATGTCCTTCCTTTCCGGGGTAAGGAATCCATTTCTAGAGGCGACAGATTCCTGAACGATGCATTCCCAGGCGGGCAACAATATGGAGGGGACGCTCATGTTATTGCAAGCGCGAGCAGATACTACTGTGATGGCCATGGGGTGCCTATCTCCACTGATGGCATTTGGGCAACCGGAAGTGTAGGGGATGGTCGTGGTGGAAGTCGAAAGGGGCAAAACTTGACTGGCTTTTGAGAAGCCAGAAGCCATGTTCAGTCAAAGAGCAAATGTTTGCTAGCAAAGTGTGAGTGCTTCACATCAGCATTTCTTGTATGTGAGGCTGCCACTTTGTGATGTCCTGATATGCGTTGTGTGTGTGTGTTTGTTTCTATGTATGTGAGTGAATATGCACATACGGTACATTTGAATATGTTTTTCTCTCTCTCTCTCTATATCTGCGATTTTAGGTAACAAATATCATACAACATGTTCTGCGTGTGCTATTCACATTTCATGTTGCACATCAGAATTACTTTGAAAGGACTGGAGTTGCTTAAATTAAAGTCCTAACATCATCAGAAACATTGCCTTCCTGCAGTTCTTCCGGTTTCAGACGTGGTGGACTCTTTCAACTGTTTCCATTCTCTTGTTGAGAAGACAACTCGAAGATAGGGTAGGGAGTCCTGAGGAGAAAAAAAATTCCTTGAGACATCTTGAGACCAAATTCTTTAGAGAATCACCAAATTGAATAGCCCTGATTAACATCCATTAACATCCATTAACATTCATTAACATCCATTGTTCAAGTGTTTTAACAGCTGATTGAATAGCCCTGGAACCGTTTCTTCCCAGTCCGGCAGCTCCACCCAGGTAGCTTGTGCTGAGGGCTCGGTGAATGTGGCGTTGCTTACCTGTGGTCATCGGTCACTGGCAGGATATGGAACTGTTTTAACGGGAAACGATAGAGGATACTCACTACAGATTCAATAGATTCAATAGGGATTTAGTAGGACTTAATGGGGGCGTCTATTGATTCCGTGGTAACTGTCCATAATTACGATTGAGAACAGGGCATGCTAGCTAATATGCAATAATTATGATGCACGGCAATGCTCATACAAGAATCGGGGTCGGTCTAAACGCGTTTAAACATTAAACCGTTCAAATTCGGTTTGTCACTTGATTTTTTGAACATATGTTGTTTTAACACTGCTTAAGCATATTTTATATATGGTTGAAACCGTTTAAGCCAAAACATGATAAAAATGACCCAATGCCACGACTGTAATCGAGATTATCCCACACGAAGCTTCCCTTGGATTGGTTTTGAGGACGGTTTTTGCCCTAGAAGTTCATTTCTCTCAATGTTCCGAACCCTTCCCAATTCAAATGCTGCAAAGCATGAAACACAGTACCGATATCTATGCTTTCAAGGGACACCTTAAGGACCCAGAACACACAGCCAAACATGTCGCCAAACAAGTAAAATTGTCTTGGGCCTAGCTGCGACCTGAAGGTGGAACACCAAACAGTAATGTCATGTCCACGCCGGATTAACCACTTTCGGAGCAGATGATTTAGTAGAGCATTCTTTTGAGTTTTCCCCCCAATGAATCTATTGAGACTCATGCAGAACAGGAGGTCGCCTCCAACTGATCAGGAAAGTCTTGGTGCCCTTTACGAACAAGGCCGATTTGACATTTGGTCTCCAATTGTCCTTGCCTCAGACTTGGTTTGCCGCGGGAAACCTGCTGGCTTGACAGAAGTATAAGTTTACAATGCCGTTGCTAGCAGATGCCAACCAAAAGTGCTTACAGTACTGTATTGTATGTACACAGATTAAAAAAAGCTACCTATCTACCTATCTATCTATCCTATCCTATCTTATCCTATTCTATCCTATCTACACTATCTATCTACAGTATGTATATATCTACAGCATCTATCTATCTACAGCATCTATCTATCTACATAAATGCATCTATCTATCTACATAAATGCATCTATCTATCTACATAAATGCATCTATCTATCTTCATAATTGTATCTATCTATCTACATAAACGTATCTATCTATCTACATAAACGTATCTATTTAATTCTATTTATCTACATTAATGTATCTATCTATCTACATAAATGTATCTATCTATCTATCTATCTATCTATCTCATTATCTCATCTATCTCATCTATCTCATCTATCTCATCTATCTCATCTATCTCATCTATCTCATCTATCTCATCTATCTCATCTATCTCATCTATCTCATCTATCTCATCTATCTCATCTATCTCATTTATCTCATCTATCTCATCTATCTCATCTATCTCATCTCATCTCATCTCATCTATCTCATCTATCTCATTTATCTCATCTATCTCATCTATCTCATCTATCTCATCTATCTCATCTATCTCATCTATCTCATCTATCTCATCTATCTCATCTGCCTCATCTGCCTCATCTATCTCATCTATCTCATCTATCTCATCTATCTCATCTATCTCATCTATCTCATCTATCTCATCTATCTCATCTATCTCATCTATCTCATCTATCTATCTATCTATCTATCTATCTATCTATCTATCTCATCTTTCTCATGCATCTCATCTATCTCATCTCATCTCATCTCATCTCATCTCATCTCATCTCATCTATCTATCTATCTATCTACCTACCTATCTATCTATCTATCTATCTAATCTATCTAATCTATCTAATCTATCTATCTACCTATCTACCTATCTATCTTTCTCATCTGCCTCATCTGTCTCATCTATCTCATCTATTTCATCTATCTCATCTATCTCATCTATCCAATCTATCTATATCATCTATCTATCTATCTATCTTTCTTTCTTTCTATCTGTCTATCTAGCTATCTATCTATCTATCTATCTATCTATCTATCGGTCTGTCTTTCTATCTATCTGTCTGTCTATCTATCTGTCTATCTGTCTGTCTATCTATCTATCTATCTATCTTGCTTTCTTTCTATCCATCCATCTATTTATCTATCGATCTATCTGCCTGTCTATCTAAATCTTAGCTAATCTAATCTAATCTTATCCTTTATTTGCTATCTTATATATCCTTTTTTTCCTATCCTATCTATCCTACCCTATCCTATCTGTTTCTTTCATGTACATCCATTTATCTATCTATCTGTTTTTTCTTACTATCTAGCAGTCCAATTGAGGTAATCATTCTAACTGATCTATTCAATCTAATCTAACGATATAATCTATCTAATCTATTCTAACCTATTTAATTTTATCTAATCTTATCTAATCTAAAATCTAATCCAAGATCAAATCCAAGATCAAATCTAAGATTTAATTGAAGATCTAATCTAAGATCCAATCTAAAATCCAATCTAAGATCTAATCTAAGGTCTAATCTAGATAGATAGATAGATAGGTAGATAGATAGATAGATAGATAGATTAGATAGATTAGATAGATTAGATAGATTAGATAGATTAGATAGATTAGATAGATTAGATAGATTAGATAGATTAGATAGATTAGATAGATTAGATTAGATTAGATTAGATAGATTGATTGATTGGTAGATCGATAGATTGATAGATTGATAAAATGATGGATAGATAGATTGATGGATAGATGGGTAGATGGATAGATGGATAGATGGATAGATGGGTAGATGGGTAGATGGATCGATGGATAGATGGATAGATGGATAGATGGATAGATGGATACATGGATAGATGGATAGATTCATGGATAGATGGATAGATGGATAGATGGATAGATGGATAGGTGGATAGGTGGGTAGATGGATAGATGGATAGATGGATTGATGGATAGGTGGATAGGTGGATAGATGGATAGATGGATAGATGGATAGATGGATGGATGGATGGGTGGATAGATAGATAGATAGATAGATATCACAGCAGGCTTTTGGTGACATTGTTTGTTTTTTTTTCTTGGGACTTTACGTGATCGTAGTCGTGTTTCATCGATGTTTGACTGCCTCTTCCAGATGTGATTTAACGTATTTACCGAAATGATTTTATAGCTTCCAGCCCCTGTAGTGACTATGAATTAAGGTGCTCCTGTTTCAGTGGTTCTGCGGAACTCACACTGCTGCTGATTGAAGCCGGGGCTAATGTGCCACCTGGCTGCAAAGGGGCTGCCAAATGGCAGACACATGTCACATATTAGATAAGATAGTCACCCATGTGAGTTAGAGACCATGTGCCACAATACTACAGGTGATTGAAGTTTCGCACCATCGGCCGGACAGTGTCGTCATTTATATACACAACATCACAGAGAGATCTACACACAGAGATATATGATATAGCTACAAACTATAGCAGGTTACAGCCTGTTAAAGTGCATCATGGAGTGCAGCTGCTAGGAGTAGCAGCCATCCCTGCCAAGGGATGAGCCTTTTCGTCCCACCTGGGCTCTTTGGTTTCTGCTGCAGATCTCCAAACTCCATCACCGGAGGCACCAGTTAAAATGGGTCGTTTCCCGCTTCCATGGCTGTTCAGGCAGGGTATGTACATGGGCTAGATCAGACCCTGCAAGTAAGAGCTACACCGCTACAATGCCAATAATCCCATGTTCATGAATTCTGCATTTTTCAAACCTGCCAGCGTGCCGGGAGAATTATTTGCACACTCTTTGTGCGTGTGTGCAACATAGCTGTGCATGCATCCCCGCCCCCTTAACTGCCTGTTTTGATGGGGTTTCAACTTACAAACGAATGGAGGGGTCCCCCCGTCAAAAAAAAGTAAACTACATCTTTTGATCCCTTAACTTACATTTTTTTAGGGGGGACCCCCTAGTTTTTACATTTGCAACTTTGGGAAAATGTAACTTTGGATCTGTGACCCCCCTAGCGGTCACAGATTGTGTAAATTACATTTCTTGACCCCCGCCATCAGCTGGCAGGCACCCTTCCAGGCTAAGCATGCTGGCGCAGAACCACTCAGATGCCTGTCGTTTTTTCAGCTGTGGTTGGATGGTCATTCCAGGCGGTAATGGCCAGTGCATTTGTGCATTCTTATGATTCATATGTATTGTGTACCTGGGCATGTGTATGTTTAAAAAATCACCATGTTTTTGTACATGTATGACAAATGAGTAGGGATTTGCCCAATCTTGCTAGGTATGTTTGCTGACAAATTCCAGGTTGGGATGCTAAACCAACATCACCCAAGCCCATTCGAGGTCGAGGTCCCCAAAGAAACAGCTGGCAAAGCATAAATAAACCGAGAAGGATCTGTCATTTGTTCATTATCATGTTGGGTTGGTGTCAAAATTTTATACCTACCAACCCCTGCAGAAAGGTCAATATGTTTCTTGGCTTACTCGGAGAAAGGAAACAATGGTCTCAAACGTCCAGAGTCTTGAGGGAGACAAAATTCTATGATTTTTCAGCATTGAGGTGTTGGATTCCTGTGGATGTTGAAAATATATATGAAAATACAGAGACATGGTCTTCGGAAAAGTTAGATGTAATTCACCAATGAACTTCTGGCATTTTTTTGGAATTGTCCACAAGCAGAAGCACTCTTAAATGTTACGTGGGGATTTCCCATACTCCATGCCCAATGGCCATGGTTTCATTGGAAATCGTCGCCCTGAGGGTGCTACTCCGTTGATGTGCAGCATTTTAAGCGGCGCTTTTGAAGCAGCCACCACCCTCATTACTGCTGGAGCACGCAGCCTGACTTGGATAGTCACATGTGACCTGAGACCATGTTAAAAATTGTTAGGGCAATGTTGGCTACTTATATATATATACATAATTATATAATATATAATATAATATATATATATATACGTAATGTATATACAATATATATATATTATAATAAATAATCTATATATATATATATACGTATTGACTTTGAATTGTATCAGAGTGATTTTTAATGATTAATAATAATAATAATTAATAACAATAATAACAATAATAATAAATAATAATAATAATACTACTAATAATAATAATAATATATATATTGTGATTATCACACCCATAATATGTAATGTTTGTGTGTTCGCGTATGTGTTAACATATATGAATGTATACATATGGACAACACCAATGATTCAGCGACTGTTTGGGTTGATCCAGTTTGCTCTTGGCCACCGTGGTATCTGAGTATTTACTTTGCCTTTGCCAATCCCTGACTTTAGCCGACCGTAAAGAAATACAAAAAATCGTTGAAACATTTGTCTTGTGAGATCAAGTCTCTTCTCCTCTCACCACTCCTTAAGTACCTCCCCAAGGGGTGGACATTTGCAACTCCAAAAAGAAGACTGCAGTCGATTTGGCGCGGGAGGTCTTAGCTCCAGACTTCGTGCCGCTGGGCTGAGCACGAGTAGTGGCCCCTGGGTGTTGGATGTTGGTGATTTCAAATATGTTCAATTTTCAATAATGTATGCGACCCACTGGAAAGCCACCTTCATAGTGTACCCCAGTCTTAACAGGCTTGGTATATTGCTTACATTGGTTATGGATTATGGATGTTTATGGTGCCCGTGTCCATCATTTCGCTTGATTTGATGCTTGTAAAGATAGGCCCACAAGATGGCGAGGTAGGAATTGAGGAAGCATCCTCTCCAGTCAACTTGAAGTTTCTGTTGTTTTTATATGTTGCAGGCGAACAGGCGGTTTGGCTGAATCATGATGTAAGTGAATGATTGCCTGAGTTTACAGATGCCTTCTCAACGCTGGACCAAGCGATGCTGCTACAGGATGGACGCCCTTATCAAGCAGGAGCTGAAGCTGCCTTCTGGCAGATCCGTCGAATTCGCACGGCAACCTGCCAATTATACATATATATATACACATATATATATTATAATATTAGCCACAGCATGCTTCAGCATGCTTCAGCAACATGTCTATCTTTGTGGAATGCTGTTGGTTGAAGACGAAGTTCTGTTTTGTAAGTTCGCGGCCGAGACAAAATTTTGCTGTTTTGAGTCGAGGTTTGTGCTGGGGTTTCGTGAGTTTAATGAAGTCTTCTTGGTGTTAGGCCGTGTTGGGCGCAGGGGGGATGGGTAAGTAGCCAGGGCATGGGGTAGCTGTCGCTTGAAGATCTTGAGAGGTACTTTTGGGAAGCCTCGCAGCCATCGTCCTACTGTACATTCTGATTGCTACAGTCCATTGTCGCAGATTTCTGTGCCAGTTGCCCTTCCAAGCCAGTAGCATCCAGCAGCACTTGAACAGTACAAGGTCTCAGCGGCAATGAAAATGGCAAATGCGTTTGTCCAAAATGGAGGTTCCAGGTTGCCGGTTGTCCTATTTCTGGGCAAAGCCATCAAAATAAAATGCAAGAACTTGGAGGCAAATGGCGATGTGACATAATTCCGTGACATGCATAAGCAAGTCACGATTCATTGTCCTTACTGCTGCAGATGTTGCTGGGTGTCCTTTACAAATGGCATCAATCATGGGCCAGCAGATGGTGTCAACCATCATCAACTATCACATGATCATTTCAATTCGACATCGAAGCACCATTGGAGATGATTTGTTGGGCAGTCGCCACCTGGGGGAACTCCGAAAACACCAGCCCTTTTTTTTCCCAGGCCAAACAGCTTGCCGCGTTGAACCTCCCATGTTAAGAGACACCCATGCAGCTCAAGGTATTTGTTCTTCGAAATATTTCGAAATCGGTGCAAAACACAACTGGGTGCTGGTGGCTGATATAGCGTTTTTGCTTGTAACTTATCCTTGGTTTTCGTCCCCAGTTGGAAAACCACGGAAAACCAACCCCCTGCTGATTATATGATGGGTCCAAAATTGGTTGGAAGATGTTGAAAGCAACCGTTGACTGAAAACAACCACAAGGTTGTGTGAATGAGCGGTTGTGCTACAGTTGTGCGATGACCCGGGCGGCTTGATGGTGCTTTCTTCAGAAAATGCTGCTGTGCTGAGGATGCTCCGATGTCTCTGGATTGGGAAGGTCCATAGGAATTTACAGGTTTTCACCATGTTTTGCTTTGACACATCGAAATGTGGCAGACAAACTTGAGCTGGGGCTTTGAAGTTTCCTGACCTTTCTGACTTTCATTCCCATGCCGTTGGAAACAGTGTAATGCATCCTCAAGGGGGAAACGCCACGTTCACTTCACTTTAGTGTTTCTCCAAATGTTTCTCAGACATAATTTTAAATCCATGCCATCTAGTGACTATATATATATATACCAGCACCCTCTAAGTACCCACTATATATATATATATATATCATTAGTACCCACCATTAGTGGCTCTGGTATATATGTGCATATACAAATCCCCTATGGCTCCCGTGGATCTCCTTTGCTCAGACCCGGTGCTCCCGCGGACCGCGGGTCCCTCCGCCATGGCGTCGGGCCCCTCCGCGGCGGCGGCCGCGGGAGCCGCCGCCGCGGCGCTGTTGCAGCGGCAGCTGCTGTCACTGGGAGACATGGGGAGATGGTTGGGAAATCGTTGGGGAATAACATGTGAAACCATGGAAATTTTATGAGAATATTATGAAATATATGAAATATATGAAATATATGAAATATTATGAGGATATGATGGGGAAAGAGGCCATGAATCACCGATTTTCGGGTGTGAAGATGTGCCCGATTTTTAGACAAACCCGAAGAAGAAAAAATGTGGAATGTTTCTATAGAAGTGGTCCAGAAAATCTTGACTGGACATTGCTGAGTATGATTGACATACTTGCCAAAAGTATCATTTTGCTGATTATTTGTGGGTTACATGCTTTGGAAACCTTGAGAATAAAATAGTGAATCATGGAATCCATCAATTTGCTATTGCCTTCATCGACCTTGGGAACTATTTTGCTGCGAAGTCTGTCAGTGGCTGTTGGAAACCATTTCTCGAAAGCGCCTCGCGAAGTGCAACATGGCATTGTGCAGGCTGAAATAACATCAATTTCATAAAACTGCATCATACATGGAGGGTTTTCTGATGATCATCTCAGATATGAAATGCCGAACTTGAACAATCATGACCGAGATTATCATAGTTAAATTTTGTCGGTAGGATTCTCCCATTTACAACATGTGGTATAGCTGGTTTATGACAATGCGTAGCAGATTCTAATAAAGTGTATATAGGATTTTCCTCTTTGCTGCTGCGCGTTTCTGCTGAGGCAAGGAAGTGGAGAAGGATGGAGTGAACATCAAACCGGTGACGGCCGAAAGTTCTTCCACAATGAGGCACAGTTTGGTGGAACTCTAACCCTTCGTTGATATTTATATATATAACGGATAAATATGAGTAGATGTATCTATTAGTGTTAGATGGGATTATAAACCAACTGATAGCTGAGGGGGGAACCACCTTGTATGTGTCATATGTATCGAAGCTTTCTCTCCCTGTTTGTTTGTCTATCTCTCTCTCTCTCTATTTGCTCTCTCCTGTACGCAATGTATGTTGTCAAGATTTGTCAAGAGATGCAAATAGATCTTTGGACACAATAGTGTGGATAAGGTTCGGTGAGCCGGACTTTGTTGAGACAGTGTTTGCATGAAGTCAGCGCTTTGGACTCAATTTCAACCTGTTTCAGGAGACAGGCGTATCACAATGGGAGAAGCCAGACACCTTGATGTCTGAGAGCGAGAGGATTGTGAACTCTGCCGTGCCCTGCATTAATTAAGGATGATTCAAACGTTTTTTGCGGGGGGCATAGTTGGTCACATGATTGAGGTCCTCCAAGCTTCTGGTCATGTTCTCCTCTTCAGCCATCCACTTGTTGAGAGTTTGATGTTCATTGGAACTCCGTGCTGTCCCCAACTGGAGAGCGACAACCCAAGGATTGGAAGCAATACCGGTGCATTGCGGCCTGTTTTTGGCTGCGGCCCTCCATGACATTCAAAGCGACTATACAAACTAAAGCACACTGGTTACAGTACATTTTTTTGTGCAAACTAGTGTGTATGCATGGCGTGAAGCTGGTTTATTTTAAAGATTTGAAACGAAATACTCATTTGTTTAATGACTTCTCCCGTCGTCCTCTGTGTGCGACGAACAGATGCACCCACACACACACAGGCGCTGCAAGCGCCATTCTGGCGATTCTAGTCTGCATGACATGCCACTGGTGGACAAGGGGTGCCAGCATCAGCCAGGATTTGGGATGGCCGCATTTTCTACTACAACAAGGTGCCTGGCGCATCTATTGAGGTCATATTCCCATAGTCCCCCCGGGAAAAAAAGAACAGATTCCAATCACCGCCAGATCCAACGCAGGGTCTCAGTGTGCTTGGTATGTCTTGGGTTATTTCACTGGCTTCAGCTGAATTGGTGCCTTGCCACGGGCTGCATGATGACATCCCGATTGCACCAGGAGACCAAAGTGAGTTGCTGGAGCATGCCACCCGAATTGTCTGGGGTCCCAGTTCCGATGATGAGACTTAAGACCATTCAGAAAGGAATACAGGTGCCCCTGGGCAGTGAATTCGAGATGGGATAAAATCGTATGAAATGAGCCAAGCATTGGGGAATGTTCGGTACAGGAAAGCATGGCTTTATAAAGAGTCATTCAGTACGGACTTGTCTTGTAGTTTTTGCACGTAAAAACCTAGTCCTGGATGGTTCATTACCTTATTATACCACCATAGTTTCTTCTGTCACTTGTCCCGTCCTATCTCTCCTTTGTTTTCAACAAATGTTAAAAGCTATGTTAAACTACAATAGTTTAGTGAGTTTCACCCTAGGTTCCCCATGTTTCTCAACATGTCAGTGGACCTATTCCAGCTGGAGAACATGGTAATTCCCCAATATTATCCCCATATGTTCAAAATTAAAACTAGGCATGCATGAAATCACCATATTGTAAGAACTATATATATATATATATATGTCTATCATTTTCTATCTATTAACATGTTAGATTAATGGTTTGTCATGTTTTTCCCTCCCATGGTGAATCTCCGCATGCCGCCATTGCCACCTTCGCGCGCTCTTACCAAGGCGCAAGCTTCGGGGCGAAAGCACTGGCCTGGACGACCGGCCCCTGGCCGAGACCGGCGCAGAGCGACGGCACGCCTTTCAGGCGCTGTTTGTGGAGAGGTAGATGATAATATTATATAATATATATATATGTATATGTGTGTGTGTGTTATATGTAAATACAATTGTGAATCAGTAGCCATTTTGTTCACAATCAATACAATACACACATGTTTATGTATGTATGTATGTGTATATATATATAGTATATATATATATATACATCCATATATAGTCTAGTTGAACAATACATATGGTGAATGATAAGATGCAGATACTTGCGGATACCACGCCCTTTCCCAAATCCGCACAATGGGGAGCTTTCAAGTTACTAGGTCAAGATCCAATGAGACTTACTCAGAAACATGTACCAACATTTTTTTCAGGGTCAACCCTCTCCCACCCTCCAAGTCCAGCTGCTAGCAGGATTTCCTCAAGCAGAAAGGCGTCGATGTCCCTTGGTGATTTGTGCGATTGCATAGTGCTGCGGGTTCACGGTGGGCATGGCTTAAAACTGAAGCTCCAGCAGGGACATAGGTGGCTGGCAGCATATTTTCATTGTATACTGAATACTCCCATCCATTGTTAATCATATGTGTGTTTCATTTAAAGTTTTGGTCCACTAGCTTGAAAGGTATCAAAAGGTGCAACAGGAAACGAGGCAAACGATATAGCAAAATTCATCAGCGGAATGGTCACAATGAGCCTTAGTAGGACTGAAGCAATATCAAGCATCACCGCAAGAATCTGTTTGGTCATTGGTTGCATGCAAATGCTCATTGCTAAACTCCATTGCCCGTCTTTTTTTTGGGGTTGGGTAAGTACCAAGAAATGAATGGAACCCCCCTACAAAACCATTTTGAAAACCAGTGAATTCCTTGTGAATTCTTCAGAAAATATGTGAAATCATGATAATCATGACAAAGCCCCTCTGACATAATCTGACATAGCCATAAAATCTCCGAACTTTAGAAATCCCTTGGAAATCCATCCGAAATCCTTGGAAATCCAGGCCACCTGGGACTGGCGCCGAGTCCAAAGTCTCGCACGCGAGGCGCCACAGGCGCAAGGCTTGAGTGGCTTGGCGCCGCCGTGGTGGAGCCGTGGTGAAAGACGAACGATGGAAAGATCAAGAACCGGTGGGAAATTTTACGAAATTGTGATTGGGGTAGATGATTTAGTTTTATTTTTATAGCTGATTTTGAATGTTGATGCTGGATGATTTTGGATGACTTGAGACCATGTTCAGCGACAAAAATATGGATCATGTTACTGCGATAAAGCTAGAGGATGAAGCAGCAAGAATAGAGAAGATAAACCGACAATATGATATGGTTGCGATTTATTTCACAGCAAGCAAATGGTGCAGTTGTTCACGAAGAAAAGATGAACTCAACGAACAAAACAGGGAATGAACCACCAATCATGGGGTGGAAATCTATCGAGATGCAGATTTTATTTGTCTAATCAACAGAAATGAGGATTTGACAATCAAAGATGTAAGGGTGTAATGGGGATATTGGCCATATGGGGCACACTGTTAAATGTTTGTGTTGATGATTCGATGATCCCTGAGTGGCTGAACTTGGCAGTGATTCTTGAAACTGAGACAAATCTGAAATCTTTTTGGCGTGGGTTCAAGACAAAGTTTGCTGATTTACTGTACGCTTATTTGCGTTTGGTGCAAATTGACTGGACAGCAAGAGACGGCCTGGTATGTTGTTGTTGTTGTTGTTGGGAAACTCGATCTTACCTGCAGTAGAAGAACCCTAGAAGTTCATAAGTACTGGGTAAGGTTTTGTTCACATGTGGAAGCCTTTTCAATTCATGTTTTGCTTTTTCTCCTCCGAGGTGAACAAATTCAGAAGCAGGTCTTTGCGGCCCTCCGACAGAAAGTGTTTTTTTTGTTTTCCGACTGTTGATGTGTGACTGTCAACTGGTGAGTTGTTGCACTGTTGGAAGCTGCAAGGGATGCAAAAGATCTCGAAGATTTCGATTCTTGAGCTTGAAGTAAGCGGCTGAGGAAGTGCTCAGTATGGAGTTGCGGAAGAAAGAGATTCAGGTAGGGGTGGCGGGCCATGGCGGGCCAATGTGCAAAGCTGCGTGGACACTTCCCTTCAGCATCCTTCAGCGAGCCGCTGTGAGAGTTGGCCAATCAAAGCATATATATAATATAAGAGGCCGAACCTCACGTTTCAACAATTTTGCAGCTTGATAACCATCAATTCGCTTAAAACAGTCCATGCATGAAATAATATATAGATAGTCCATCATTTGATAAGCTAAAGATCTAAAGATATGCCAACTGCAATCAATTCCATAGATGTTCCATTCAAAAATATTCATCCATTCAGAGAACCGATAAAAATCATGTTCCAAAATCAATAGAGAATCTAGTAACACAGGCATAATATCAATAGATACTCCACATACAAATCCTTACAAAATCAATAGAACACATGTTGTGCAAATCCAACGAATCAGGAATTTTGTAATAGTAGTTCCTGTAGGATTTCAATCATTCATGGAATATCTATCTATCTATCTATCTATCTATCCATCCATCCATCCATCCATCCATCGATCGATCTATCTATCTATCTATCTATCTTTCTTTCTTATCTATCTATATATATATATACATATATATATATTATCAAACCTAACAGATATATATTTAAAAAAAAAAAAACAATATATTATTCAACTAACCTAGATATACCTCATTTTTTTCTGCTAGATATACCTAGCTATACCTAGATATGATATACTCCATATATATATAATTAATTATATATAAGTTTCCAAGTTGTCCCTTGAAAAAGTGACCTCGGATCCAGGTGCGCGCCAAGGCGCGCAACGCCGCCGTGGCCCTGGAGCGACTCTTGGAGGAGCGCTTCTCGGAGCCGGAGGCCTTAGGCGCGGCGGGTGGCTGCGGGGACTGGGTGAAATTCCCATGGAATTTCTTGGAAGACCCTGTGATTAACATGGATGAACCATTATATATATACTATATTTTATTTATATCTATGTATTTTTCATCATTTTGGGAATGACCTTGTGTTTTTTATGTTTTTTGGGGAGACTTGTTGGCCCTCGAATCTAGAATGTCATAGCGAGTCATCATTAATTGGAGGTTTTGAGCACTTAAAATGACGCTTGATCACCATGGCTTCGTCATTATTATATAGATATGAGGTAACTTGGCAGAAAAATCTAGGAGGCAGACGATTTGGAAGCACAAAATGAAGTTGAAGGATCTGGCGCTTTGTTTGAAAACTTGGGATGCCCCCTTTTTTTCCCCGTGGCTGATGCTATGAAGTGGAGCATCCCATTTGATTGTATCCTATGGCATCCGGGTATCCATCATCCTTGTAGACGGACCCGAATGCATGAGATGAACCAAGGTGAAGGCTTCAAGATCCCCCTCTGGCATGGCTTATATGGCTTCAGTTTGCCATGCCGTGTCGCGGTCTTGTAATCCCTGCCCCCTAATATTCCCCTCCCCGTCCTTGCCCATTAGTTCTGCACCTATGGTTATACCGACCATGACTGGCAGGCACCACCTACCAGGAAGCCGCCAACATCCTAGGAGATGAGGAGGCGCGTCCCAGCTAACTGGGCTACATGTACCTCCAACGTCGAACCCCAGCAAATCTGAAGGGTTTCAGCTTTAGTGGCATGGTATAGATCTGAAGGTTGAACATCAACTCTGAATCCATTGAAACCTTGATGCTTTCAGCTTGGATCCCCAGAATATTCCAGTTTATTTCACAGATGCCCAGGAAGTCTAGGAGTCACTAGACGGAGCTAACCAAACTCAACAACTAGAAAAAGGATGAAAAAGGCCTATAGGGTAGCCATGGGGAGCCGCAATGCGTCACACTTTGGGAATTTTTGACGTGCTGCGTCCAGGCTTGGATCCTGATCAAGTCTGATGTCAGAAGAGAAGAAGTCTTCCAGAACGTTCGGCGCTGAGTTTGAGTTTTTCAACGAAGGCTTGGGGGTGCAGTTCCACTATGTTCCACTATTAAGTGGGCTGCCATAGCCATAGTTGGAGTTATGGAGGTTATCACCATAGCCATAGCTACAGCCATTTATTTCACCCAAGCAGGTCATGGAACGCCTGGAAGACAAACATCAGAAAGCTCGGGCGGAGAAACGCACTGTGTGGGAGCACAGCATCCTTGGGATAAATGGCAAAAACAACAATGGACGACTGAGGGGTGCATGGAGTTCTATCATCATATGCCAGAGCGTGTCAGGAGTCATACAGTATGGTCATGTATAGTACAGCTGTGTATATGTTCACACTCATTAGCTCCATTGACTCATTCTGGTAGTTGGACTATGTGCATCGACACGTTTGTGGGTGGAAATGGCATGCTTTCCTGACGTGAGGTGCACATATTGCCGCCCCAAATTCTTCCCATAAGCAGGGCTGGGGTAAAATCCCCGGCTCCTCCAATTTCATTGAATTGTGATGATCTTCCTCATCTTAATGGCCATGTGGCCATTTGTGGCCATTTGTATAGCCCGGCCCGGTTTCGGACACAAATATGCGTTGAGACCCTACCAAATCCAACACCTTAAAGAAAGCACGGCTCTTGGCCCAGGAGCGCGTTGTTCGTTTGCAACGGCTCATGGCCACAGATCCAGATCTGAAACGGCCACGGACGCGGTGGAAGGAGAGCAGTGGATGTGTCCCCGAGTAGACTCAGTAGACCAAGGTCCAAATGGTCCAAGGGCCACAGTATGGCACAGTGGGTATGCCTGAACTTGTTGGTCATGACTACTCAGATGCTTTTATTGTGGTCATGACTACATGTGTATCTTGTCGATGAAGCCAGGTGCACTTAGGGCCTTAGGGCTGGCATATGGCATAGCTGCATAGCTCACCACACCGTTTGCCTGTGAGGACGCAGCAGCAGTGCTGGCTCGACGTGATGAATTGCAAGAGGAGGATCCACCTATCGAAGCTTTGAGAGTTTGGGTCTCCATGAGGGAACTGAGGCGTCTGGGATGTGGGATGAGTTCCAGGAGTTGTGGGATGGTTTCAAGAGGTGTTTCTCAAAAGAAATATCTTTAGATGGTCTTAGTTTAGCTGAAAGAGGAATTCATGCTTCTTGAATACGTGTCACACAGTTTTCTCCTGAAGCGGTGTGAAGGGATTTGACCAGAAGGTCTCAGTTGAACGGATTCGTGCGTTGTGGGTATTGTTTAAAAGATGGAGTTTAGTTGCCTGCAGCTGAATTTGGCTCGGCTAAACCACCAGCCTTTTGTCCATATATGTTTTATATTCTCACTTCTACTAGAAGATAAATTAACTGTTAAATCCATCCCCAATTGGTCTTGAAATAAAATAATTATTCCGATTAGTTTCCATTCATATCCCAGGTTTGTTGGCTAATCCCATCAGTGAGGGTGACCATGGACGCCAGGTTAGCGTCGACCAAGGAGGTCGATCTCAAGAGCAAAGTGCAGAGCGACTTCTATCGAGACGAGCGAAAACGTGTCTCGGACCGTGCTACAAAAATTTGTAGGAAGACGATGCAAGACGGTCAGCCGGTCCCAGTTCCATGGCTTTGGCTGGGCTGGAACTTGTCCATTCCATTGAGGTCGTGATGCTTTCGTCCTAGCCATGAAGGACGGGTTGGCAGCGATGGGACTTCGTTGGAGGGGTTTTTGGCAGTGATGTTCACTCGGGCAGCAGCTTTCACGCAGTCAAGATGAAGTGGAACCCGAGCTTAAATGAACCTTGAAGATTATCTATACCTAATATAAGTGATTACCATATCATGACTTATCATTATTTCCAAGCAAAAAACAGAGTTACCAGATAATACCAGTTGTCAGTGGGTTGGCCAAAGCCCCAGCAACTAATTTTGACATACTTTGACTGCAGCCCTACCATAGCCTATGTGTTTTTAATGGCGCCCGAACCCTGGTGGTCCCTGGAATCGACAGGAAGTCGCTGCTGCCGAGCGGCTGACCGTTGATAGCGTTTGGGCGCAAGTGGAGGAGAGTTACACTGGAGGTGGAACCTCCATGCAACACGTTGGCTGGGAACCTGGTGGGATTTTGTGTATGAAACATGATATATTCTTTAATGTCAAATCCAGCCATCCTCCATGATATGTTTGAAAGTGGTCAACAAGATGTAAACATGGTAAAATGCTCATTAAACTGGAATTGTAAGAAAGATCATGGGGATATACATGAATTTACCGTTGGTATAACAGGTATGACTAACGAATTATGATTTTTGGGTGTGTCCTGTTGAGTCTGAAAACTTGTATACCCTGCAAATTGATGGGGAAACTGATGATTAGTCAGTGGATTTAGGGATTTCCAAATTTCATACAAACCCGTGTGGGTTTAAGTATGTTTAACTAAATTCAACAAACAAGAAGCCACATTGCTTAAAGTATGTGTGTTTTAATAGTTATACCCAAAAAAGTCGGCGACATATGGGGTAAAACTCGCATGTGTCGGTGCAATGAATTGTCCTTCCAGGAGCAGCTCGGGCATGACCAACGTTTCATGGGGATGCGTGAGGGTGAGGGCGCCACTGCAATGGAGTGCCTTGAAGATTGGGGGACTGGGCTGATTCCTCAGGTAAATGTCGCAGAATTTGATGAAAGCAACATAGCCCCCCCCAATATAATATATACATATATATACATATTATATATATATATATACATGTGTGTATTTTTATTGATTTACTGGATAAAACCATTATTTCCTGCATGTTCCCTTGAACCAGTTTTATGATATGGCAGTCTCAGATTAAAACCCCCCTGGGCTAACAATCCATGTTCCTATCTCAGGAAACGTTCCACAAATGATACCTGGTGCCAGGTGAAACTTACATTGACCGGCAAGCAATGGGTCCATCAAGATCAAGCCAAAGCATGTCCAAGAAAAGGTATGCATAAAATGCTGTACAGGATTCCTTTAGGCGCCAAACATAACTCCTCATTTGCAGTCAGTGTGGTGAGTTTAGTTGGATTGGAACCATCCTATGATCCTATGTATGTAATTTCAATCCATTGCCCAATCCAACAGCATCTCCAATCCTGAGGCTTTTTGATGAGTTCATCGAGGAGCTGAGACTAAAGGGTCCAGAGGCAGGTGGCCCTTCGACCAAAACCACCCAAATTTGGCTTGTGGCTTCAACATGTTTGTTTCCTGCCAATCTGTTGGTCATTGGATTGATTTGTACAAGTAAACATGTAAAGGCCTCTGTGGGTATACAATCCAAATGACAATATGCAGCCGCTCCCTGTAAAGTTTACGGTTTGCCTTAAGCGGAGCCTTACTCAAACCTGTCATTTCTTTATAATTTGGTGTGTTTGGTGCATTGACGGCTCCAAGATATTGCCTTGGAGAGATCCAGTTGCACATGGCATATGTGGCTCTAAGCAAGGAGGCAGAATCTATCAGGCCTCCAGGTATACAGCAGCTTTACCCCCACACTTTCATGTCTAAACAACTTCAAGTAACTTAGGCTAAGAAGGACAAAAACAAATGCCAATATTTGCCAGCATTTCCAGGTACTTTCGGTTTGTTTGTTGATGTTTTGTTTCAACTATGATATAAGTTGCGCCATGTTGCGCCACATAAGTATTCGAATATAGTAAGCATCCCGCTTGGGACGCGGAGGCCTATGCTGGTGTTGAACCTGCTCCTCCACCACCAGTGGTGCAGGTGAAGGGTGGTATATTTAGGGTGCAAAAATCCAGTATAAATGGAGATTTTAATGGGACTATCATCTATGATCATCATATGAATTGCATTGAATTGCTACAAATAGAGCATTTTCCAGTTGGCCATGTTTGATTACCGGATGGTAGATCATTTGATTGCCTGCTAGTTTTTGATTCATGTCATCGTGATTGTCATGTTCTTTTGCGTCTATAGACTTATGGGCCAGCATGAAAAAGTTTTATTGATTATTGAATGCAGAAAGCTGGTTGCACTTGGGTGTTCTGTTTGAATCTTGCTTTTGGAGTTTGCTTCAGATGCAGGACATGTAAGAAAAATATGTACCAAACCAAACTACAATGTCAACCTCTTCACTTCTCCTTGTTCATGGCCTTATGCAGTTCAAGCTTCATCCGCTGGTCTGTGCTTGTGAAAACGCCTGTGCAAAATGGGCGCTTTCCTGTTCAAATCCACGTCGATAACGACCAATGGCGCATCTGTGCCTTGGAAATGACATATGCAAGTGCAGCGGCAGAAAGCACTGGAGGGACTGGGACACAACTTGAATATTGACATGAAGTCTGAAGTTTCAGCATTTCAGTGGCATTTCTCATGAGTATTCATCATTTGTCTAAGCTTGTCTGTGGTATCCTGCTGCCAAGCTATGGGAAAGTACAGTCTTGAAGCGCCCAGCCACCATCGCACTGAGGATTCTGAGGCTGTGAAGAGAGCACCCAAGGTGGGGTGGGTCATGGTGGTGCGGGCTGGAAGTATGAGGCGCAGCAGGCTTTTTGTCATGATATTCCAGTATATTCCACTGCTGCACGACCACATGTAATATAAGATTAATGTATGTTTATGTATGTGTGCGTTTCAGTTCTAAGCATTATTTGCATATCCCAAAACGTGCAGGTGGAGTTGCACGTGCACTTAGACGGCTCCTTCGACTCAGCGGTGCTCTTCCGCGCAGCCCAGAAGCACCTGGAGGACAAGACGGACGAGACGCACAAGACCAAGCTTGGAGATAGAGCGGGAGAGAGATCTGTGAAGTATCCATACTTTGAGTCCATTACTTTAAATGTATGCTTATGTTTTGTATATATATATAATCATCTATATAATTACACATTATACATATAATATAATAAGTTATATATAATATATATATATATTTCATGAATTTAGATTATTACCAATTAACATTAGATAGATATCCATGTTCGGGGCAAGTCCCCCTGACGGTTCACTGATAGTTTGCTTCAAAGTAGTTGGATCCATCGCCTCATCCACCAGTACCTTCCAGCTGTCGCATGGCTGGTTCCATGGCGCTTGTGCTAGGAGCTCCCAGAAAAGGTTCGCACGCCGTGGGATGGGAAGCTATTGGATGTGCAACAGGCGCTGATGGGGGAAGGATTGGGGGGTTAAGGGATTGGGCTGTTCACGCCAAACCTCAACCACCCTGATCCATGTGTGCCTGTTTTGTGGGTTGGACAGGGACGCGCGGACCTATCGTAGGTACATGGTAGCCACAAGCATGGGACATATGATATATGTAATTTTGCAGCACCCCTTTACCCAAGTTACTCCCATGTACCTAGGGTGTTGGGAGCAACCCTGTGAGAGGTGGGAAAAGACTATACAAATATCTCACCATCAGAGAAGTGGATGTTCGACACATGTCTTGAGAGTCTGGAGGTTGATGCACCAAAGGTGCAACATGTTCCAATCTTTCCACAAGCGAAGTTTTGACGCCGTTGGAAAGCGTCAGGCCATCCGAAATTGCAATGGAGATGTTGCGAAGTTCCACTCCCTGGTCACCGCCGCCCAGCTGCGGAATTCAGCTCAACAGCAGGTAATGAGTGGATGACCTTGAGACATTTGTCATGAATCAAGATGGATGGATAGACATAGTAGCCCCTATCTGGAGACTTGGAAACTACAGCATTGGAACTTGAATGTGTACCTCAGGTTGGTGATGATATTCTCGGCCTCTTCCCTATCCTCGATTGCTTCTACACTTTTTTGCCTATTGTCCGTGGCAGATTTGATGTTTTGGAGGTGGGCCGCACAGCACTGCTGGCTGCCTGGCTGGTCGTTTGCTGCACCAGGAGCTCTCCTATGAGTTTTGCCGTGGTCGGAAAGAGGAGAACATCATCTACACCGAGGCGAAGAGATGGGTACCCGGTAATTAGTGGACAAGACCCAGAATTTCCCATAAATACGACAAATTATTATGAAAAACATATTTCAAAAAAAACGGACGAATGTTATATATATATATAGAATGGGTATTTGTTTTCGAATGTGATTTTTGGAATGAGTGAACCAGCTTCTCGCTTCTGAACCTCGAAGGCTCGCGATGGAGAAAAGAGAGAGAGAGAGGGGTGTTGATTTCTCTTTTTTTCAGGTATGTAAAAAAATGGCTCACAGGAGCATTCCGATGGTTCTCCCATGGTGCCTTATCATGGCAACACCTGTGGCAAGGCTTTCGGTGTGATCAGTGATGTGCCAGCCGTCCTAGGTGCGGTATTCGCCCTTCGAGTTTTTGCCTCAAAACAACGAGGGCAAGGTGGCAGATGCAAGTCAAGCAGAAGAGGCTGTGAAGGCCGGGTGCTGGTGGTTTCCACCACTGGACGGGTGCAATGAAGCACGAAGCGTCACTTTAGATTTGTGTCACGGCAGTCCCCTGGGAAAAAGCAACTCAACGCAGAAATATGCACCTATACTATAGCCTATACTATCCTATAGTTCCCTTTCATCGTGTCAACACAACTGTTGTTTGGGCATGTTTGGACACTGTTTGTGCAGACCCGGTGCTTGAGGCTGTTTCAAGAGGCTTGGAGCGTGGGCAGAAGGACTTTGACGACACTAGCCTTTGCATTGGCAATATGTTGTCCCCCATTTTTCCGTTGCTGCAACACAGGTGGCTGTGTAGAATCTGGGAATCGCAACTTCAAACCCTCTCTAAACAGAACACGATGTTTTAAAGAAGATTTGCTCTACATAGCCCCATTGTGACCTGGGAAGCCGGGGGGGTGCTGATTTGAATTTTCTAAAACGGCCTAAAAAGGGAAACATTTGCACACAGCTCTCCCTGTGATCTCCCCCTGGGCTGGAGGTGAGATAGCTATCAGACACAGGTAGAGTGCTCATATGATTCATATGTGCTCATGATGATTTTCAACTTAGCTCATCACTGCATCCTGTTGGATATATATGTGTGTGGTCTTAGTAACTATACAAACATCCTGTGGTCTAAAAGTTTTTCTCGTGTCCATTCGAGATGATCCCAGGGCATCCCTTTGGTCATTTTGGCTGCGCAGCACAGCAAGCTCCCAGAAGTTCGACCACGCTGCAAGTTTTCTTAGAAAAACACTCCCAATATATATATCCCAATATACCATCTGGTAATTTAACATAGTCTTTCCATGGCTGAGTTAGTCATAGCCAGAGGATATATCCCAACAAAAATCCCAATCACTCCAGCACCGAAGAAATCGCTGGGTCGCCCAGGTAGTTGTACGTCAAATCCTCTGCTGCATCGCTGCTCAGCCCAGTTGGTCCCAGCTCACAGCGGAGCTAGCGGAGAAATATCGCACTGCAGGGGTGGTGGGCGCTTCGGCGCCCAGGGGCTGGTGGGCTGGGACCCCCCAAAAAAGATGGTTTGACAATGCTGCATCGCTG
Source organism: Cladocopium goreaui (assembly GCA_947184155.2). Classification (NCBI taxonomy): domain Eukaryota; class Dinophyceae; order Suessiales; family Symbiodiniaceae; genus Cladocopium; species Cladocopium goreaui. The sequence goes on from CAMXCT020001233.1 coordinate 144,967, forward strand.
CCACTGATGGCATTAAAATAATTTCAAAAGATCGGGAAATCCCCGAGAAAGACATGATTTTTGAGGCAGAAAAGATGGATTTGGTTTCATGAACGCATCTGAGCCTCACTGATGTTTCTGTTCACATATCCAAACATATCCACACTTGGTTAGTTCAGTGCGATGACAAAAATCGAGTACGGTTCTGCGTTAATGAGTGATTGGCAGTTTAATAGACCATCCCTACTGGTAGTTTATCGTAATCTGTGGTCCCTCGGGTCCCTCAAACCTGACCGTAGACTCAGGTGTTGACATTGCTTCTGGAGAGATGCATTTCGAGGCGCGCGGTGGCGCTTGGTTACAAAAAGTTGGGATGAATGATGATTTGGAAATGGGTCAAAAACATTAAACACACATTGAAATTTAATTGTGATGCTATATTTGGAGTGGATGAAGAATGATGGACATCCATCAATCCCAGCTATTTCGATGTCACGAGGTTGCTGGCATTTTGACCCATAGCCATTTGAATCGGGCTGGCTCTATGGTTACTTGGACCTTCCACTTCGGAAGTGGTGAGTTAGCACCGTTACTTTACCCAGCTGTCCCCAGTTGCATATGGGATATGCCCAGTCATGTATATTTATGACACATAGTTACTTACATACATGTACAATGATATATGCGTATGAGGAACCAACAAAATTCTTGTACTAATTTAGTTTTGCTTCGCCTTGGCCTTTCTGAGGTTCCACAAAACCTTCATAAACGATAGGGGACGACCCTATACCGATACCCCATTTGTGATACCTCCGGGAGTACTGAAATCCTCACAACCAATAGGGGACGACCCTAATTTGTGCATGGCATTAAACTTAACAAATACTTTTGTCCGCTACTCATAACAATAATAGATGGACAATGATATGTAAATTTATGTGTATATATTATATGTATATGTATACACCACACATTTACATATACATGGATGGATAGGTATAGATGTAGATTACAGATACTATCTATATGGATGTTCCAGTTACTGACTTCACCAGATCATTTTGAGGGAAACCATGGGTTGAGCTGCTCAATATGAGGTTGGATTACTGGGATGTGGCTCCAGTGAGGCGACATTCCCTGACATTCCCATAGTCTTCCCATACCATTCGGGTTTCAAACAGAGTCCCATCATTTCAGGGTCGCTGAGGCACATATATCTATACATACAGTATAATGTATTTGTATATATATATATATATACATATATATATATACTGTACATATACATATATATATATACACTGTACATATATATATATATATATATGTATGCAGTATACTATGTATATAGACAGCAGTAGTTTCCACATGCTTCCACTCGATTTTCCCAAGACGCGAAGCCAGGAGCAGTCCATGAAGTCCAGTCATCAGCTGGCCATGCAACTGGCCCAGAAGGCGGAGCTGGGTATCACGGTGCACGCGGCCGAATCGGGGCCAGGCAGGAGATGCTACGGGGTGGATATGGGTTATATGGGTTACATGGGATATAGTACTGTAACCTTGCAAACATAAAGAGATCAGAAGTGTGGTAAACAAGTTCAATATTTTTTGGGATAGAATATTGTATTATATATATATGGAATGTAATGGACAGCCAATTCTCATCCTGTTCTAGGGTTTTATGAGGACAACACTTGGGGTTCTGTTACTGTTTGGGTTTACCATGTTCCGCAGTGCATTCACGGTTTAAGAAATTCCGGGGGATATTTCTTCTCACGGCAAAGAACCGGTGGCAATCGGCAGGCCAAAAAAAGTAGATGGGAACCCGGCTCCAGATATATCCCTCCAATTCATTCCGCAGTTGGCCACATGAGTTATTCTACCCTCTGGTGAACTAACATAGCAATGGAAAATCACCATTTTTAATGGGAAATTCCACTATAAATGGCCATGTTCAATTGCTATGTTAGTTCACCAGAGGGTATCAGCAATTGGTGTGTTTTCCATGGTATTCCATGAAGGTTCAGCTTTTGCCACACGTCTTCTTCCACCTGTCAGGTGACAATGTCGCACAGGCCATGAACATCTATGGCGCAACACGCATCGGACATGGCTATCGTTCCATTGGGACTGAGGCAGCGGGCAAGTGCTGCAGAATATCCGTGTGGGACAGCATGGGTCAAACAAGAGTTGGGCTACGTAGTAGGGCCACAGAATGTTTAGTATTTTTTCAGATATTCTGAGACTATTACATATATATATATATATATATTTATATATATATTTATATTTATATTTATAATAAAGTAAACCATGCCATGGTTGAGCCCCCCATTTGGGGCCATTGTTCCGGCGAGGCCTTAAGCTCCGCCAAAGCCAAGGGTGTCCATTTTGAGCTGTGCCCCACCAGTTCAGTCTCCACTGAAGCCATTGAGCTGCCCAGCAAAGACGGTGCCCTCAGCTCCTTGCTTGCAATTTAGCAAAGTTTGCTAGGATGTGGGATTTGGACAATGTTTGCATTTCTTTGGCACGGCAGTTTCTGAGTCTTTTGTGCGGAGTTTCTAATGTCCACTCTATGATCATTCCCCGCGAAGTCTGAGTGTGTGGGATTCCTGTTGGCATCCATGGCCATGGCTCATCCAGGTTGGGAGACGCATCCCATTCGCCGCTTTGTAGATGAAAAGATCTCCTGCTCCATCAACTCAGATGATCCCGTCACATGGCAGATGTTGCGGGTCACGGTTTTATCATCAACTGAGTTGATATCCTAAAAAAACAATAAACTGAGTTATCTTTCATCCTGAAAAGGGATGACATCCTACCTATTCGACTCATACATTTGTGCGGATGACGAGTTGAAACAACCATCAGAATAAATGCAGCCAGTTGGCTGAGAGATGTTGTACTGAGGATGCACTTCCAGTATCTTCCAGTTTTCACTGTGAGAGTTGATTGCCCAGAGGGGTCGTGACCCTCCACTTCCCCAGGCAATCTTCCGATGTACCCTAACCGATGAGCTGATGATTTGTAAGCAGCAGATGGGCATGAGCTGCTTGGATGGGAACTGGATGGAAATGAAAGTCATTGATATTGGGTTGGTGGAACATGGCACTTGGAACCCTGAAAGTCCTGAAACCCTGGGAATTCATCTGTGGCAATATATGTATGTTTTTAAGGATTTTTCATGGAGGTATTCCATTACAAAGTTTTAAAGATAGATGAGCGAAGGATGAAAAGGTTGCAGCAATGATGGCAAAGCTTGGATGGTGGATGTTCCATCTCAAGCAACAGTGGCTAGTTCTGATTAGTTCTGTACACTACTTGTACTGCAAGATGCGCTAAGTCTGTCTCTTCATGTTGAAACTGCACCCGGGTTCCCTGACTCGAGGCTCGGATGATCTTCATTGGTTGACCGTGCAGGCTCTTGACCATGCTTTCAACTTGGAGGACGACTTGAAGAAGTCTTTGAAGGCCAAAATCAACGACTTCTACCAGAAATAGTGGTTGAAGTCGCTGGGCAATGCTGGGCAGCATGATTTGGTCGCCTGAAAGGATGAAACAGGATGTAGAAAGGACGACCTGCATTCTCAAACCCTCCTTGGGATATCTTGGGATTCCCGCTTGAAGGCAAAGTGTGTCAACATGAGGATGTGCATAGCTGCCCTGTACTATTTTTCCATCTAGGTCTTCCAAGATTTCCAAGGGGTCATGTAACATCATGTAACCATATGTAACCCTCATTGTGCCATCCTGTCTTTCCCTAGGTGTGCTTTTTGATCGCGGGCACAGCAATTGCTCCCAAGGGGGGAGCCAGCTGGGCGCGGGTGAGTTGACTTGTCTCGCCACCGAGTTGAGGCGTTTTGCAGATGATCATTGGGGTTGTAGCAAGCCACATCATTAAACATTGTGGTTATTTGTGGTTGTTCACGGTGTTGAATCTCTTAGGTGCTTCATTATGTTCAAGCCACAACTCACAAGACAGCCAGCTGCATTCTGCAGTAATTTTGCCAAAGGTGATTGGATTGGAGCAAAGATGCGTAGACAGCACAGTACAGCTGGCAGCCGGCATGAGCTTTGCATAACAAATGCCAAAGGCATTCTCATGCTTGGCTTAGAGGGGAAAAGTGCGAGAGGGGTTGTGCGCAGTTTGGGTTGTGCGCAGAGGCTGACTGTTTTTTGTTTAAATAGATTCTAGATAATAGAGAGAGAGAGATGTCCGTATCTATCCCCAAAAACATCCACTCACGCATGTATTAAGATATGTTAAGATATATAATGATACACACACCTATATATACATATATATATATATACACATCATTATTTTACATATATATATATTGTTTTACATACACATATTATTTATATATATATATATATATATGTATATATCCCCCCAGATTTGCATACATTATTCTATGTATCGTCATAGCCAGGAACCCGCCCCGAAGCGGCGCCGCACCTCGCGTTTGTCGGACGATGTAGCGCACATGCCCGTGAAGCAGGAGCCGGGCGCCGAGGGACGGAACCAAAACCTGGATGTGTTTGAAAGTAGATGTAGATGGCTGATGGCTATGTATATACAATGGCTCCAAAGATATTTACATACCTACATATGTATATATGTACATATCTATATAAGATATATACAAAAGAAAATATGTATATATGAATCTATATAATGTCAACCCCGGATTAATCAACCATGGTTTATTAATTAGGGGGGTATTCCCCCAATAGTCATGATTTGATACTTAAATGCTATCTTCCCAATTAAATGGCCTAGGGGGTTATTAATCCAGGGTTGACATTATATATACATTATATTATATAATCTAACTTTAAAGATATAAGATACATACACACACACACAAATCCATACATCCATGCATCCATTCATCCACGCATCCATACATGCAGACATGCATACATGCTTGCATGCACGCACCGTACGCGCGACCCTGCAGGAGTTGCATCCAGCTGTGGGGCCCTTGGAGGTAACGGGGATACGATGCGAATGTAATGGGATATAACTGACCAGCAATAGATGCGAAATACAGTAAAGTGGAGGGCCCGCAGATAGAATTTGTAAATCATCTCTATATATATAATATATATATATATAAAGCATTTGAGGTAATTTTAGCAAGTTCCCTACTTTCAGACGAGGCAAGGGTGGTTTCACAGCCCTTTCCTGAGGTCAAGATGGAGAAGGAAGAAGATGAGGATGAAGCTTGTCAGCCCTTACTGCATCCCCAGTTGGTCGGGATAGTTGACCCTCAGTCTCGGAGCCAGTGCGAGGCATCATCAATATGTTACTGAATGTCACAAAGACATTCTTAGATTCTCAATGCTTCTCATAGATCACATCATATATTACTATAGTACTATATATATATATTACTATATACATCATATATTACTATATATATATATTACTAATGTTACCCTCTGGCAATCATGGCCAGCTGGGAAATCCCCTGAAGTTGGAGCTTTCAATGGGTCGGCCGCAGCTTTGGGATCCCAGCCATGGCGACGCGTTGGGTGCCATGGAAGGTCGCTGGGCCTAGAGCCCGTGGCAGACGCTGGGCATTGCTGCAGTTCTTGGGGCCACGGGGACACCACGGGATAGAATTCGTGGGAAAATCTGGGACAATTCTTGGGAAAATCGTGGAAAATGGGATGCAAGTGGGATATTGTATATACTGTTATATTACAATGCGATATAAATGGGTAAATGGGTAAATTGGTAACATTTTGGGCAGATGTTTCACCAGATATTATATTATGTAAGATTAACATGTCATTTGTTTGAACAGGTGCTTGAAATCAGATGTGACATGGTGACACCTTGTACCCAGCAAAGCCATGCTCAGCTATCACCACTCAGGGAGATTAACTACGGATGTGAATGCTTGGAAGATCAAATGCTTGTTTTATCTAGTTTTCCACCTTTGTTTAGGAGAATATATGACCCTATTTAGCTCATACATTTGGGATCGCTTGCGATGGTTGAAGCCATATTGTACGTAAGAAATGTATAAAAGCATAAACCTCAAACTTGGATGCTGTGGTCAATCCACATCTCATGTTCTAATCTCAAGCTTCAGAGCCATTTAAAAATATATATCTTTGATGTACGCGTGTTTCGTTTTGATTGTTTTTGTCTCTCATGGTCGTCGCTCCTATGTGGGTCAAACCTGCCAAGGAAGATCACCAGGTCTGCCATTTCTCGCACTGAGCCTGGTGCTTTTGCTGGGCACGCTGAGTCAAGCTGCCTTCCTCCCCGCCCCGAGAGCACCAGACGCCACGCCATGGACTCCTGGCACCGCCGACCCTTTAGAGTTGGATGTGGGACAGAACAGCACCTATAGTATTCCATAGTATTCCTATAGTGACCTAGGAATATCTTAGGAATATCTCAGACATTTACATTACATTTACAGTATATAATCATTGAAAGTGTCGAAAGTCATCGACTTGACATCATGAACCTCCTTGGATGATTTCCATCATTTTCCACCCATGTTTTCACCGATTTTCACCCCAGGAACCTGGCCGCGGGTGCGGGTGCCATTGCCACCGGCCTGGGCCTGGCGCAAGGCGTTGCGGCGCAGGAGGGCCTGGGCCTGGCGGATCAGGAGAGGAGTCGGAGCACCAGCTGGGCTTGTGATCGGGGGGGTCATCTTGAAGATAGATAGATATAATGTATATGTAATGTGTGTATAATGTATAGATTATATGGATATTTCTAGATATAGATATTCTTGAAACATCTTCGAACTACTTTGCTGTACATCTATGAACAGTACATGTTATTTCTGGATGGATCCGGAAAATAGCATTTGAGTATGTAAACAGTAATTACTATATATAAAATATTATATATATATGTGTGTGCGTGTGTCTGTGTACATATTATAAAGAGAGAGAGATATATATATACATATATTTGTGTTTGCGTGTATGTAACCATGAATGTATGTAAATATTTGTGTATGCCTCCGCATACATTTGCATACGCAGATAGCAATAGATGCACATATGCACGTGTGTTAGTTGTCATATAAGGTTACAAGTCAAGTCCCATGACAACATCCGTGGAAGTTGAACTTTAGGACCTGACGCCAGAGACCTTCCGGCCCGTTTGCCCGGCCAGCCACCCGGTGGAAACACGAACTGATGGTGCGGTGGGCCAAGGTAATGAGACATTCTTGGACCCCTGCCATCACTTGGGATATAAGTTTTATGAGGCCCACCGCAATTTGCTCAGAATATCCCAGAATCAACATGAACCAACTCTCTTTGAGTCTATTGCAGGGGTTCCCTCATTACTGAAGTAAAAGGCTCATAGTTATTCGTTGGGGACTCACCTCAAGAATTTCTCACATATTTCAACCATTTGGATCCGGATCTATATCTATCATGATATCCCTTGAATATTCATTCATTCATGTCGAGTCATACAGTATCTACATGTATCTACTGGATATATATATATATACATATCATAGGTCTAATATCCATTAATTGCCACATCAGGTGGTTTTGTTGCCGGATCATGCCGGTTTTCAGGTGATGGTCTCTATGGATTCGGAAAGGCTGCAGCCGATGGATTGCTGGGCTCGGAGGGTGCTGAGTATCGGCCCTTGGCCATCGAGGCGTTGTTGCGAGTGAGGCCATGGGACTTGGGCCTGAGCCGGGCCTTGGAATGGGAGGATGGGAGGATGGGAGGGCCCACTGGGCTTCCACTTCTTTGAATCTAACATGCAGCGATTGTATGCGATTGTAGGTGTAGTTATTCTATGTTATTCTTCCATATTCTTCTCTTTACCGTTGCCAAGCTGGCAAGATGTGTTGCATGGACGCTCTGAAGGAACCGTGGGAACCCAGACATGCAGCCACGCACCAATGATGGAACCTCAAATTATATAAGCTGAACGAATTTCACAAAATTCCGCCAACATGAAGTATAGTAGAATCTTAGTAGAACGTGAACAACAAAAAACGTGTATCATATTTGTTTCTTGGGCCCGCGCCCCTTGCCATGCTTTGTTCTTTTGACACCAGGCTGGAGGTTTGTGTCTTGGAGTCCTTCGTCTACGAGGCAGTGGTGCCCTTCGTTCAGCGGAAAGGTCTTGGATGGATCTTGCCGTTGCATGAGACTTGGCCATGGAGAACATCCCAGAAGTTGCTGCTCTCGACAGCTGTTCTACTTGCACATTAAAAATGTGAAAGAAAAAAGAACATGGAAATATTTGGTATCAAGCGAGGCTTCCATGCATGCGCAAGGTGCTTTAAACATCAGGAGTGGTACTTGGAAATAGCTGGAACCTTTTGAGGAACCAAGACTCAGCGCCATCGCCTCAGGAAACCATCGACACGGTCATCGCAGGCACAGTCTTCGCGATTGCGGTGAATTTCATCCTCTTTGGTACCACCAAAATCTTGTCGCTTTGATCAACTAGAACTTGGGAAGATGCACACATTTGGTTCAGTTTGTCTGAAAAAAAATTGAAAGCGGGGTATCCAAGCCCCAAACCCCAAACCCCCATGGTTTCTCTCGGTGTATCCCTAATTTCTCATCACAATTCCAATTCCATAAAAGGAGGGGCCCATCACCAATATCGTACATAAATAAGAAACAGGTCGCCAGACAGGTTGACAGATCTGAGATAAGATATTATATGATATACCCTCTGGTAATTTAACGTAGCTATTGAAAATCACCATTTTCAATGGTAAATCCACTTTAAATGGGCCATTTTCAATAGCTATGTTAGTTTACCAGAGGGTATGTATACTGTAATTCGATTGTATTTGGAAAGACTCCACCCCGTCCGCATGTCCGAAGTCCAAGGTCGGTGCTGGGCATCTACCACGACTTCCTGGTGGGTGCCCCATTGCGCCTGATCGGCTTCGCTATTTTACCCGAGCAAAAACCCAAAGCCACTGGGCCGATGCCAAACGCGTTCAGAACGATGCCGGGTTGGAGGGGTCGTGGAGCATAACCTGACAGATGCTTAATGCTTTACTGATCTTCACTGTATTGATGTTGGTGCCTTGAAATGGGATAAATGGGACACGCTTGCTGTATCGTTATCTTTTGGCTGGTCAGGAGATTGAAAAAAATCACAAAAATTCAACACGGACCAACGACTCAACATCCAGCAAGTGCTCCCTGTTCCATCAGAATCATCTAAGGAGACGCCTTTTATCCAGATCAACTGGCCGGGCACACCACAGGAGAAGGAAGAAGATGAGGAGGCGCACAAAGGTTTGTGGATATCTTGGTGGTTGACTCTCCCATTAGTTGGAACGTTTTTTTCCTGACTTTTTAGGAATTCGGTAGGTATGTTGAGCTGCTTCGGATATATATGCGTCAAACTGTTGGTGAATATATAAGTTGTATAAGTTTATAAGTAATAATTAATGATGAAATATGATGAACAAGGCTATAATTATAAACTGTTGCACGCTTGCTGGCTCCTTTGAGTCATATCTCTGCTCTTCCTGGAGAGGAAAAGGAGCCTCCGCCTCCTCCTGCGGCTCCTCTAGCGGTCTTTGGCCACTTAGCCTGCACCAGGCCATGAAGACTTGCTGATTCTAGGTCAAGTCATGCGGTCTGTCAATGATGTTGATTATTGATGTTACTGTAAAAAACATGTTATTTTATGTTAGAGATCTAACTGATACGGTGTTTTAGTCTTAGTCACATTGTAGATTCGACTGCTGCTCACTGGAGATGGGTCGCATATCATCATGTTTTAAGATGTTTTAAGGATTAAGTTTTTTTCTCCGCTGCAGCTTCATACGGGAGATGCCAGCAGTGGCATTAAGGCGGAGTTTGCAAGGGCTATGGCATCTTCGCAGGTGTGCTGAAAGATTTTCTGGAAGGTGTGGACACCTTTGCTGGAAGATACCTTGCCTTCTTTAGTGCCATGGCGAGCACTTGCACTTTATATCTTTATGACCACTGTCGAAAGCCATGAGTTGATGTGGATTTTTTCGAACATTGTAGAACCCAGGGCGACCATTGGCATGTGTTCCTTCACTATCACAAGACTCACATACTACTAGACACATTGCAAAGAAAGATTATGTGGAACGTCCTCTCAAGAACCTCCCTGCGGTGAGTTGTGAGATTTCTTCCCTGCAGCTGGATTTGACTTGGGCCGAGGTATCTTGTACATTGCCTTCAAGTGGGCTCATTTCAGACTCTTCAATGACTTTCCGCCATTTTAGGTAGATAGATTCAATTGATTTAATGCATTGCGAAGACTGCATTGCTGCGGTTACCATCGCAACAGGGGAAAATGCGCGTTCAGTTCAGGAAGCTCTGGTAAAATCGAGAGCCTTTTGATGTGTCCTATTGGATTCTTAGGAGCCCTAGAATTGTACAAAGATTGCTTGTGGATAATATTTACGGCTTGTGGTCAATACAGATTTCGACTGTTTGCAAGATTATGCAAGATTGGATTTGCAGTTTTGAGCATGTGTGAGTTTGTTTGTCCGACAATCTGTACGGCTGAAGCCCCGCACACTCTGACAGAGAAGGTCCTTTCTTTTAGCCATGAACTAACCATAACTAATCCAATCAACAGGCACAGTTACAAGAATGCCTGCCATATCCTGCCATTGAGCCATGATAACCCATGATAATCCCAATGCCCCACATATTTTTCAAACACAGCCTCCATGCCAGCTAAGGACACGAACGCCCTGGACGCCTTGATCGCCGCTGCGGGCGTGAACACGGGTGTGGGTCCGGTCAAAAGCGAGATCCAGAAAAAGACGCTGCAGCCGTGACTCGGAGATCGTGAAGTCGAGAGATGGGGATGGTACAGTATGGCAGTATGGGATGACGATGGATGATGGATGTTGGGGTGTAGTCTAGAGATGTCTGAGATGGGGATCCGATGATTCGTGCTATCAAATATAGAGGATGTTGCCATATTTTGCCATCTAGAAGTCGGAACATAGTAGGCATAGAACCGACCATTGGCTACGTCTACATGGTGGTTTCACATCGTTTTCAACCATAGAAATGGGATGATCGCCAATGACTTTTGCATATCTGTGAGATGGATGGCTCAACCATCAATCAGATTTGATCGGTTTAGTCGGTTAAGGTATATTATTGGGTTCCACTATTCATGGGGTTGTAGTAGGTTGAAATTCCAAAGACAAAGGTGACGTAAGGGGACTATGCATCGTCTATACATTACATACATATATATATATATACATATATATATATGTATGTATATACTGTATATTGAAATGCTGCTAACATAAATGCACGACTGCATGTTCAGCAAATGATTCTGCAGCAGGTTTTTACTTGATAATTAGCGCTAATTAAGACAGCAGGAAGCTTCACCACGATGGAAATCCCAGGTGATCAACACAGATTGATACTGTACGCATCTAGAAAGATAAACAAATCGTCATAACTACACATACAAAGACGTAAAGAATGATAGAAGGTACATATATAGATAGATAAATCACACAGATATCAACCAGATAAATCAAACAAATATCAACCAGATATTTTGTTCAGATAGATTTTCCATAAATTTCCCGAAACCAAACAGATCTCAGGTCCTCCAAGGCGCAGGCGGTGAAGGTGGAGCCGGTGAAGACCGAGCCAGTCAAGGCCCAGCCGTCGGGTCGTAGGGATCGATTTTGTATGGCTTAATGTAGATGAAAAATGATGAACATGGCTGGTGAATGGCTGGTGATATTTGATTTTGGATGATTTTGGCTGGAATATCTTGATGTTTTCTGATATTTTGATATGATTGACCTTGTTTATTTAATATTTGTTTATGCGATCTGAAGCCATTTGGGGCGATGAAGTGAACGGCGCACGATTACTTTTTTCAAACAGCATTGGTTATCTAGACATGTCTGGAACCTTCTGGAACTACGCAATGTCTACATTGATTTTGTAGCTTGGTTTCGAAATAAGTTGCAGAGGGGGCAGCTGTCTTGTTCGTTTAGAGAAAATGATCACCAGGCAGAGGAGGACGATGATACGGAGGAGGAAGACGATCCGCTGATGGGCTTCAAGCTTAGCATGTTTCGCTCGTTCCGGAAGTGAGTTGTGTACCTGCACCATCCTGCAACCTTGGGTAGTTCTTTGTTCCGGGCTCTTGCTAGAGCCCCGTTGAATGTTTACATGTGTGTATCGTATATATATATACATTGTTGCTCGTCACATTTCTTGAAGAAACCTGCAATCTTAACAGACTGCACAGTTTGATGGTCCCTTTCCCCATCGCCGTTGTCGAATTGGCCATCTCGTTCTGCTGGAAAGTTCTCTGAGGTAGCTGCATATATGATATATTTACACATGTAATTTATCAAATTTCAAAAGCAATGAAACCATGCCTCTCTATTGTGCTTGCTACGTGTGGTACGGGTGAGGGTACGGGTACGCCTTGGTACGGGTACGGCTGTTGGGTACGGGTGTTGGGTACGGGTGCGGGTGTTGGGTACGGGTGTTGGGTACGGGTACGAGTGCTGGGTACGGGTGTTGGGTACGGGTACGGGTGTTAGGTACGGGTACGGGTGTTGGGTACAGGTGTTGGGTACGGGTACAGGTACGGGTATGAGTGGTGGGTACGGGTGTTGGGTACGGGTACGGGTACGAGTGTTGGGTACGGGTACGGGTGTTGGGTACGGGTGTTAGGTACGGGTACGGGTGTTGGGTACAGGTGTTCCATGGGTACGGGTACAGGTACGGGTGAAGGTACGGGTATGAGTGGTGGGTACGGGTGTTGGGTACAGGTACGGGTACGAGTGTTGGGTACGGGTGTTAGCGGGTACGGGTACCGGTGTCGGGTACGGGTGTTAGGTATGGGTACGGGTGTTGGGTACCGGTACGGGTGGTGTGTACGGGTGTTGGGTACTATAGGGGTGGTGGGTATACTAAAAATTCGTGTCCAAGGTCCATGTTCTTGTCCAGCTCCTTGTCCATATGTGTGATGCTGCCGTACCTTACCAGCCACCCCTCAATCTCTGCCACCTGCCGCGCATCATTCGGCACTAAGTCACTAAGACCCCTAATGGAAGATATTTTCACTTCAGGCACTTAATGAAAATATTGGTACTTATTTGAGCTTATCATAGAACTTATTTTTACTTATTTTTTTGATACTTTCAAAGGCTCAGAACTGATAATACGAAGGATTTGTTTTTTACATATTGAAGAAAAAACGATTGACTATAAGAAAAAAAAGTAAAAAGATTTGGGGAGGTTTTCAAGTTTTTTTAGCATATATGATCCTTTTCAGGATATTTTCCCATTCAGGAACCATCCTTTTCAGGAACTATATCCTTTGCCTTGGGAGCCATGGCAAAGAAAGAAGCAGGGGTTCAGCAGAGACTAGCTGCTAAAGTATGGCTACGAGTCACATTATAGATTCTCTCATAGCTGCTTGTAATGATTGCGAAGTAAAATCTGTTGGAATAATGAAAAAAATAACCAAAAACATTTTTGAAACCCAAGATGTTGAAACAATAATTCCTGAAAAGGATGTATAGTTCCTGAAATGGAAAGTTTCTGCAATGAATCTTTCAGGTTGAATGTGGTTTCCTCAGAGGAATATGTTTTCCTTTTTTAAAATTCTAAATTTACTGAATTCTAAATTATCTAAATTTTGTAATTATTTGGATTTGTAAGTTATCTAAAGTTTCTGGATTCTATTGTTTTTTTTTGTATTTTCTGATTTTTCTGAATTCTGATTTTTCATTTTTTTCTAGATTCTATTTTTTAGCGGTTTTCAAAAATTTTCTGGATTCTATTTTCTTTTGGATTTTCAACAGTTTCTGAAGTCTATCTTTTTCTGCGTTTTCTGGATTCTGAATTTTTTGGAGTCTATTTTTTAAATTTATTTTTTACTTTATATATAAATTATCTGGATTCTAACTTTTGTGGATTTTCTAAATTTTCTGGATCTTTTTTTTTGAATTTTACGAATTTTCTGGATCCTTTTTTTTTTGGATTTTCTAAATTTTCTGGATTCTGAATTTTCTAATTGTTCTAGATTATATTGTTTTTCTGGTTTTTAAACGTTCTGGATTCTAATTTTTTTGGTTTTCAAAATTTTCTGGATTCTACTTTTTCAGGTTTTTCTGAATTTTCTGGATTTTTTTTTGGATTTTCTACTGTAAATTTTCTGGATTCTATGTTTTTTTTGTTTTTAAATTTTATGTTTTTTTTTCTGAATTCTGAATTTTCTGAATTTTATGAATTGTATTTATATATATATATATACATAACTCTGAATTTTCTGCATTTTCTGAACTTTCTGACTTTTCTGAATTTTATGATTTCTCAATTTTCTGAATTTTTTGAATGTTTAAATTTTTAAAAAAATATGGATGTTATTTTTTTTGCATTTTCTGGAGTTTTTTTTAGCTTTTCTGAATTTTCTGGATTCTTTTTCTTTTGCTTTTATAATTTTTCTGGATTTTATTTTTATTAGATTTTCTGAATTTTCTGGATTCTGAATTTTTCAATTTTTTCTAGCTTCTATTTTTTGTGGTTTTCTAATTTTCTGGATTCTATTTTTTTTTAATTTTCGGAATTTTCTGGGTTCTGAATTATCTAATTTTTCCAGATTCTATTTTGCTGTGGTTTTCTAAATTTTCTGAATTTTGAATTTTCTGAAGTGTCTGCATTTCTTTTAGATTTTCTGAATTTTCTGGATTCTATTTTTTTTTGCTTTTCTAAAGTTTCTGGATTCTATTTTTTTTGATTTTCTGAATCTTCTGGATTTGAATTTTCTAAATTTTCTGGATTCTATTTTTTTGGAATTTATGTTTTTTTGGATTCAGTCTTTTTTTTGATTTTCTGGTTTTTCTGAATTTTGACTTTTCTTAATTTTCTCAAGTTTGAGTTGCCCTTCTCAAGAACCCGAATTTTCAGAAACTCTCCTTTATTCAAGATAAATTGGCTTAAAGTGGGCTCTGTTTTGGGACCACTACGCGGCATTTACATTCAGGTATTTCCATCTCCTTTGCTGGGACTTTCCTTTATAGGAAGCATCCTTTACAGGAACTTTCCTTTACTGTAACTTTCTTTTACAGAAAACATGCTTTACAGGAACTTTCCTTTACTGTAGTGTTTTTTACAGGAAGCATCCTTGACAGGAACTATCCTTTACAGGAACTCTCTTTTACAGGAAACATCCTTTACAGGAACTTTCCTTTACTGTAGTTTTTTTACAGGAAACATCCTTTACAGGAACTGTCCTTTACAGGAACTTTCAGTTTCAGGAATTCTCCTTTATTGGCAATTTCCTTTTACAGGAACCATATTTTTGAGGTATCTATTTTTCCAACTATTCCTGGGCAGCAATCATTTTCACCTTAGATCATTTGGTGAGAGTAAGTTTGGAGCACCTTGTGCTTGCAAGAAACGTATGTCCAGATATTTTCAAATATTTTCACATATTTTCAGATATTTGACTAATATTCGACTATATGTGATTATATCTTCATTATTATGTCCTAAATTCAAAAAAATAAGTGGAACTTAACGCAAAATAATTTTAAAACAACAAAGCAGGATAATAGCAAATTATCAGATATTTATAAGCTCGTTAAGTGCCTGAAGTGAGAATATCTTCCATTAGGGATCTTAGAGCAGCAAACCCTAAATACCAACGGTCTATATAGCATATGGTCAGCAACTGCCACATTATGTCAGCAACTGCACCCTACCAACCAATGCACCGAGTGTACCATGCACTGTACCAACCGTACAAAACCGTAACAATCTAACCATGTGTACCGTACCAACCGTACCATGTGTACCGTACCGGACCGTACCATGTTTTAAGATAGGAGAAATGGTACCGTACCAAAATAGCAGCAGAAATAGCTATTTTGGTACGGTACCATTTTTCCTATCTTAAAACGTGGTACGGTACGGTACACATGGTACGGTTGGTACGGTACACATGGTACGGTTGGTACGGTTGGTACGGCACATTGGTACAGCCAGTCCAGTCGGTACAGTTCATTGGCACAATAAGTTTGAGAACCATACATGGGCGCGATGTGTGACACGTATTGTACCATGTGCCATATGCCGCTATAATATATCTGTACTGTACCGTACCGTACCATACATATGTACCATGACCTCATCCTGCGTGCCGTACCACGTACCGTACCATGTACCACGATAGTGCCACAATACTGCACCGTACTCTCACCCTGCGCGCCGTACCGCACCATATATACTAAGACCCCTAATGGAAGATATTTTCACTTCAGGCACTTAATGAAAATATTAGTACTTATTTGAGCTTATCATAGAACTTAGTTTTATTTCTTTTCACTTATTTTAACTTATTTTTTTGATACTTTCAAAGGCTCAGAACTGATAATACGAAGGATTTGTTTTTTACATATTGAAGAAAAAACGATTGACTATAAGAAAAAAAAGTAAAAAGATTTGGGGAGGTTTTCAAGTTTTTTTAGCATATATGATCCTTTTCAGGATATTTTCCCATTCAGGAACCATCCTTTTCAGGAACTATATCCTTTGCCTTGGGAGCCATGGCAAAGAAAGAAGCAGGGGTTCAGCAGAGACTGGCTGCTAAAGTATGGCTACGAGTCACATTATAGATTCTCTCATAGCTGCTTGTAATGATTGCGAAGTAAAATCTGTTGGAATAATGAAAAAAATAACCAAAAACATTTTTGAAACTCAAGATGTTGAAACAATAATTCCTGAAAAGGATGTATAGTTCCTGAAATGGAAAGTTTCTGCAATGAATCTTTCACGTGAATGTGGTTTCCTCAGAGGAATATGTTTTCCTTTTTTAAAATTCTAAATTTACTGAATTCTAAATTATCTAAATTTTGTAATTATTTGGATTTGTAAGTTATCTAAAGTTTCTGGATTCTATTGTTTTTTTTTTCGTATTTTCTGATTTTTCTGAATTCTGATTTTTCATTTTTTCTAGATTCTATTTTTTTAGCGGTTTTCAAAAATTTTCTGGATTCTATTTTCTTTTGGATTTTCAACAGTTTCTGAAGTCTATTTTTTTTCTGCGTTTTCTGGATTCTGAATTTTTTGGAGTCTATTTTTTAAATTTATTTTTTACTTTATATATAAATTTTCTGGATTCTAACTTTTGTGGATTTTCTAAATTTTCTGGATCTTTTTTTTTTTGAATTTTACGAATTTTCTGGATCCTTTTTTTTTTGGATTTTCTAAATTTTCTGGATTCTGAATCTTCTAATTGTTCTAGATTATATTGTTTTTCTGGTTTTTAAATGTTCTGGATTCTACTGTAATTTTTTTGGTTTTCAAAATTTTCTGGATTCTACTTTTTCAGGTTTTTCTGAATTTTCTGGAGTTTATTTTGTTTGGATTTCTAAATTTTCTGGATTCTATGTTTTTTTTTAAATCTTTTTTTTTCTGAATTCTGAATTTTCTGAATGTTATGAATTGTATATATGTGAATATATATATATATATATTCATAATTCTGTATTTTCTGAATTTTCTGAATTCTCAATTTTCTGGATTTTTTGAATTTTTTAATTTTCAAAAAAATGTGGATTCTATTTTTTTTCCTTTTATAATTTTTCTGGATTTTTTTTCCTGAATTTTCTGGATTTTGAATTTTGTTTTTTTTTCTAGATTCTGTTTTTTCTGTGGTTTTCTAAAATTTCTGGATTCTATTTTCTTAAATTTTTGGGATTTTTCTGGATTCTGAAATTTCTAATTTTTTCAGATTCTATTTTGCTTTGGTTTTCTAAATTTTCTGAATTTTGAATTTTCTGAAGTGTCTGCATTTCTTTTAGATTTTCTGAATTTTCTGGATTCTGTTTTTTTTGCTTTTCTAAAGTTTCTGGATTCTATTTTTTTGATTTTCTGAATCTTCTGGATTTTGAATTTTCTAAATTTTCTGGATTCTATTTTTTTTTGGAATTTATGTTTTTTTGGATTCAGTTTTTTTTTGATTTTCTGGTTTTTCTGAATTTTGACTTTTCTTAATTTTCTCAAGTTTGAGTTGCCCTTCTCAAGAACCCGAATTTTCAGAAACTCTCCTTTATTCAAGATAAATTGGCTTAAAGTGGGCTCTGTTTTGGGACCACTACGCGGCATTTACATTCAGGTAGTTCCATCTCCTTTGCTGGGACTTTCCTTTATTCAAAAGTCTGGATGAAGGGTTTTTTTACCTTCTCAATGGTATGTGCCTGTCTCAACCCTCCTCCCTGTATCAAAGGTGCTTTCTTTTTCCCCTCCTCAAAGGTCCTGGTTTCCCAACCGTATTCCTGGAAAACTTTCCCATATTCGAAGGATTTCTCACGGCCAAGTGTTTTCCCACAGTGAAGGTTCGCGCTCAAGGCTGCCAAAATAAAATAAAATAAACTAAAATAAAATCCCGGAGACAAACCCATACCCCGGGGAAGAACACTTGCGACCGAACATTGCAAATATGCATAAAACATGCTATGTGTTTTTCTCAATGGTATGTGCCCGTCTTATTTTTTTTGTTTTTTTATTTTTATTTTTTTCTCCCCGGAGGTCCCGTAGAGGAACCCTTGAAACCCTTTTGCTCGTTTTTTTCTCTTCGTCGTCTTTCGTCGTCCATCGTGTTTCAATGGGGATCCTTGAGACAGACACTTGACCTGAGCAAGACCACAAACGAGAAAGTACCTTGGCGCAGACCTTCGATTTATAGGAAACATCCTTTACAGGAACTTTCATTTACTGTAACTTTCTTTTACAGGAAACATCCTTTACAGGAACTTTCCTTTTTTTTACAGGAAGCATCCTTTACAGAAACCATCCTTTACGGGAACTTTCAGTTTCAGGACCTCTCCTTTATTGGCAGTTTCCTTTTACAGGAACCATATTTTTGAGGTATCTATTTTTCCAACTATTCTTGGGCAGCAATCATTTTCACCTTAGATCATTTGGTGAGAGTAAGTTTGGAGCACCTTGTGCTTGCAAGAAACGTATGTCCAGATATTTTCAAATATTTTCACATATTTTCAGATATTTTTGACTAATATTCGACTATATGTGATTATATCTTCATTATTATGTCCTAAATTCAAAAAAATAAGTGGAACTTAACGCAAAATAATTTTAAAACAACAATTTAAACAATATATTAGCAGGATAATAGCAAATTATCAGATATTTATAAGCTCGTTAAGTGCCTGAAGTGAGAATATCTTCCATTAGGGGTCTTAGTACCATGTACTGTACCACAATACCGTGCACGTACCACACCACCGTGCAAAACATACTTACCACAACCGTACCACGTACCGTACCATGTACCACAATACCGTACCATGTACCGCACCACCGTACCGTAAATACGTACCACAACCGTACCACGTACCGTACCATGTACCACAATACCGTACCATGTACCGCACCACCGTACCGTAAATACGTACCACAACCGTACCACGTACCGTACCATGTACCACAATACCGTACCATGTACCGCACCACCGTACCGTAAATACGTACCACAACCGTACCACGTACCGTACCATGTACCACAATACCGTACCATTTACCGCACCACCGTACCGTAAATACGTACCCGTACCTGGGTCAGCTTTGGGCCCAACCGTACCGATTCCAGGAAGCCAATAGAGCATTGCTCTTGAAATTAGCCAACATGTAATCACATGTATATTATGTAAACATATGATTCTACATCTGTGTGGGGTCCATATGAAGTATCATTGATGTGATTTTGTGCATCTGGAGTTAATTATTGGTTGGAATCTGGGCCCACGTTATGGGCCACTGGTTCCCGAGATGGGTTGATGCAGGTGCTGCATTGGCGGCTCGCGTCAAGGAAGAGATGGACTGAGCTCGCGGCTTGGAGACTGAAGGGCTGGGTGCACCCCGCTATGAGCAATTGGGCATGAAGACCCTGGAAAGGAGACAATCAAAATGTGTTTAACAGTTCATTGATATCACGCTCTAAAAAAATCCGGCAAGCAAAAATCAAGTCATGTGATAGATTGTTTCACCACAAATACAATTGGGATATGTTGTTTCATTCACTTCCGTCACTTTAATGTTCTTCCAGTATCTTCCAGTAAAGAAATCGAGAAGATGACGTACATAGTGTGCGCCGGCGGGCTCTTCAGCAGATGCCTTCACTCGGTGTGTCAAACCTGTGGAGGGAGAAATGAAGTGCATGCGATGGGATTGGGGATGTTGGACTCAATGGTTGAAGGGAAACTTTTCAGGAAAGCCTTATATTTGGTGGCAGCCACAGTTTCCTTGCAAAATGCTCATCTCCGCTTCAACCAATCCATTGGCACTTCGGATGTCCAGCTCAAAGGGGGCGAGGTTTCAGATGAGGTGATGCGTGCTGCGCCAGGCTCATGACAACGGAAAACATGGTGCAGTTCTCAACGGCACAGCTGCTGACCAGGGGATGACATTTACGGCACCAAAAAGCTATGGCAAAAAGATGCAACAAGTGTATACAAGTGTGTTAACATGGTAACGCATTGTCATGCTGTAGTGGTTGGTGATGAAATGCTTGCAAAATGTTGCAAACATTGAACGTTAACTTATGTACCTCCAAGATCCGCCAAGTTTAGACTGCCTGCTACCAGTACAGGACAGCATCACCATACACGTTTATTTGCATTCCACTTGGCGTGCCATGGTGGATGCGTTGCGTTTGGCACTTAGAGACTGGAAGAATTTCACTGTCTGGCTTCGACAGTCATGGAAGTTCGGCAATACAGGAAAAATTGCGAGGATACGTAGTGGTCGCGTCCACTCCAAGAACCTTGAGAGTAGGTTCTTCCTCCTTCTCTTCAGTCGGTTCCGGCGCCGTATCCTTCCATGTGTGGCGTGCGTTTGAGGTGTGCCTTTCTGTGGCGTTCGGAGCGGCAGGATCCAGCAGTCGTCTCAGTGGGGCATGCGATCTCAGTGCGATTGAGAGAGGTAGATTAGGCAATAGGAAGTCACTGGCAATGGCTGACATATCATATAAATATATATATATATGTGTGTGTGCGTATGTATTTGTATACATTTACATACAAATACACATGTTCAATCACATACATATTTACATCTAATTACATTACATATAATTACATATAATTACATATAATTACATTTAATCACATATATACATATATACATATACGTATGTTCTGCACAAAAACCTGCATCTATAATCATCTACATATCAAAGAGGCATCACGCACCAGTAGGTCGAATGGCATTGGATCAATAACTTGCCTCCTGGGTCGGCAGCAGAACTTGGCCAGTTTGCGGGGCTCAACACCAAGAGGTCAAGAGGTCTCTACTCGTGGGGAAAATGATGCAGAATGATCCAGCGCCTCAGATTAAATATCATCAGGATTCAGATGGAATCATATTGATACATACATATATACATACATAGCACATTTAGAGAGACAGAGAGAGGTAGAACCTTAATTACTTATAATTAGTTCAATTTTCTCATGCCTTTTTGGGCAATGAACTTGGCATCCCACAGTATGGATAAGATCATTGCTGACAGATTTACCGCATATTTCACCGGCCGGCTGCCATTTTGCATGGTGACGTGTTCGCCACGCAAAGCACCTTGACTGCACCACGGGGGAATCCAGGGTTTAACCGAGGGTTGTGGGAAAGAAAGCAGATCTACTGTTTACCCTCTAGTAAGCAAATACGGCTATAGAAAAATCCCCATTGATACATAATGTTCTCATTAAAACCTCCATTTACATTGGATTGTCCCATATTTCCCGAGATTGTCCCAAGTTGTTGCCATGGTTGTCCCATTTAGATACCCATTTCGTTATTTTCGTTCGGGGATTTCCCTGCCAGCCATGTTTGAGTGCCAGCTGTCGGCAGCCAGTTGATAGCTGGGATGATCCTGCAGGGAGCTCATGCTTCCCACAGCGGTCCCGCGATGGAAATCCTTTATGAAAGTTTGATGAATAACTGGACTTTCTTGTGCAATATATATATATAACTATATAATTATATTATACCAGTAGTACCGCGCAAGGCGGTGGCGGAAGTTTCAAAAATAGGAAACCTATAGGAGAGGTTGGTTGTTGTGAATCAGGGATGGCAGAGCGAAGCCACTGATGGACTGAAAGGTGCTTGATTTCTCTCACTCTTTCTATCTCTTTCTCTGACTATCTACCTACCTACCTATCTATTTTCTATGTATCTATCTATCTATCGATCTATCTATCTATCTCTCTCTCTCTCTCTTTCATCTAATTACCCAATCTATCGATCTATCTATCGACCTATCTATCTATCGATCGATCGATCTATCTATCTCTCTTTCATCTGTT
The DNA here is from genome assembly GCA_947184155.2 of Cladocopium goreaui. NCBI lineage: Eukaryota > Dinophyceae > Suessiales > Symbiodiniaceae > Cladocopium > Cladocopium goreaui. Next base: position 167,305 of record CAMXCT020001233.1, read on the forward strand.
TATCTGTCTAGCTCTCTACCTGTCTATCTATCTATCTATCTATCTGTCTGTCTGTCTGTCTGTCTGTCTATCTGTCTACCTGTCTATCTGTGGTGCAGTGTCATTCAGTGTATTGTAGTGTAGTGTAGTGTAGTGTAGTGGAGTGTAGTGGAATGTAGTGTAGTGTAGTGTAGTGTACTGTAGTGTAGTGTAGTGTAGTGTAATTTCGTGTAGTGGAGTGTAGTTGTGCAGTCGTAGTTGTAGTGTAGTGGAGTGGAGTGTAGTGTAGTGGAGTGTAGTGGAATGTAGTGTAGTGTAGTGTAATGTAGTGTAGTGTAGTGTAATTTCGTGTAGTGGAGTGTAGTTGTGTAGTCGTAGTTGTAGTTGTAGTGTAGTGGAGTGTAGTGTAGTGTCAATGTAGTGAAGTGTAGTGGAAGGTAGTGTAGTGTAATGTAGTGTAGTGTAGTGGAGTGTAGTGCAGTGGAGTGTAGTGTAGGGTAATGTAATGTAGTGTAGTGTAGTGTAATTTAGTGCAGTGGAGTGTAGTGGAGTGTAGTTATGTAGTTGTAGTTGTAGTGTTGTGGAGCGTAGTCTAGTGTAATGTAGTGTAGTGGAGTGTAGTGTAATTTAATGTAGTGTAGTGTAATGTAGCGTAGTGTAGTGTAATGTAGTGTAGTGAAATTTAATGTAGCGGAGTGTAGTGGAGTGTAGTCTAGTTGTGTAGTTGTAGTTGTAGTGTTGTGGAGTGTAGTGTAGTGTAATGTAGTG
>CAMXCT020001234.1:0-167930 GCA_947184155.2 Cladocopium goreaui
GACATCGTCCGGCGGTCTGAAAGCAAGTCATCAAAGAAGGCCAAAGTCAGGAAAGCCAAAAGGAAGAAGAACAGGACTTTGCCCGAAGTTGCCGTTGGTGGTGATCCTGATTATATCGAAGAACTAGCAAGCCATGACGATGAACCTGATGACCGTGGTGATGAATATGCAGAATTCGACGATGATGAATACGAACCAAGTATTGGTCCAGATGACGAAGAAGGTGAGCATGACGTAGAAATTGAAGAAATCCCTGAAGGTGAAGCACGTGAAGATGATGATGATGTCATCGACGTGGATGAAGAGGATGGAGGAGTAAGGCTTAGCAAGAGAGGAACATTGAAGAACGAAGCTAGGTCGAAGCTCCACTTGTTGACCCATAGATACAAGAATCCCTACTGTGAGTCATGCGTTCGTGCAAAGATGAAACATAGGAAGACATTCAGAGGAGCATTTCAACGCAAACTCACGAAGTTCGGAGACTTGATTACGTTTGACTATGTCGACAATCGTCGAATTGCCGAACAAGACTATGGTGATGACAAGACCATCTTCGTCATCCGTGATCGATACACAGGGATGTTGCAGTCCTACCCATCTGCTCGCAAGGACACCGACGCGGTGATCAGAGCAGTGAAGCAATTCATGGGTCGGCGAAAGATCCGTGAAGCGTACTCAGATGATGCACCTCAGTTTGACAAGGCCATGAAAGCTTTGAAGATTCCCATGGATACATCATTGGCCGGAAAGACCAAACACAACTCCCTTGCAGAGAGGACCAATCAGTTCGTGTTAGTGGCAACTACGACGTGTCTACTTGAGGCCGGCATTCCACCATGTTTCTGGATGTACGCCATCAGATGTGTCAGTCACCTGCTCAACATCGAACCCAATGATGACGAGGTCAGCTCTTGGTGCAAGCTTCATGGGGAAGAATTCAAGGGTAAGATGATTCCTTTTGGTGCACTAGTGTACTTCAAACCAAGTGATGCTCGAGCCAGAGAACAACAACACAAGTTTGATCCAATGGGTATTCCTGGAGTATTTGCCGGATACTCATTGGGGCCGGGATTACATTGGTCAAGGAAGTACCGTGTGTGGGCTCTATGTGATTGGACCAAACAGAACCTTGCATATGATGCTGAGAAACCAATTGCAAAGTTGCGCACACCACACTACACCGAAAAGGTTGAATTGAAGGAACCCTTGGAATTCCCTTGCAAAGCTGAGTACGAAAGAATCAATGTTACCATTGAAGGTCTGAAGGTCAAAGACAGATTGGATGGGAACTCTGAGATATTACCACCACCTCCTCCTGACGACGATGATGATGATGGTGATGACGGCGGAGGAGATGATGGTGGGCAACCTTCATCGAAGGCCCTACCTGAAAAGTCTGAAGGCGAACTTGAAGCTGAAAGAATGCTGGGCAGGTTTGATAGTCCAGCAAGGATGGGACCACCAGGTATTGACAAGCCTGCCCACCCTGATCTTGATATTCCTGAAGGAGGTCCTGAACACTACTCCGAAGGGAAAGCCGGTGATGGAATTGTCTACCTGAACGATGATGGTGAATGGGTAAAATTGAACGCTCGTGGCCATCCCTATCGAGTTGATGAACGCGGTCGTCGTCGAATCTCATCCACTACACGACCATCCAAGTATTCTCCAGAAGAATGGCGAAAGATATCACCTGATGTTCGGAAAAGTATAGCCAAGGCTGAGGAGAAGAAAGTGGAGGCTGAAGTGGAGAAGAAGAAAAGCGACACGTTGATCAAGGCAAGGGAAGAAAAGAAGAAGAAAGAAGACAAGAAATCATCTAAATCAAAACCCAAAGATGGAGAAGATGACCACATTACGGGAGTAGCCAAACCACAAGATCATGTCCGTAAGGGGGAAGTGTTCCAGTTTGGGAAAACGTCCTCAACTCCCATCGGGAGCGGGACCAACACTAGTCATGAAACACTTTCTTCATCGTCCGACACTGATGTCCCCGCTGATGACGACTTCCTCATCGACTGGGACGAATGGTCTGAGGTCGAAAATGGGCATGGCCCAAAGGCTACTTGGCACAACAAGCACATGTATGACTTTAGCCAGGGAAAGGTAGTAGCGACAGCTACATTGCATGATACCGGACCCAATGTCCTTGAGCCTTCAAACCAAAACACAAATTTCCATTCATTCCCTTGTATGCCGTGTATCCATCAATATGATCATCACCGGGACAAGATCACAACAGATGATGGTGGAATTAACATCAACAAAATGTTCAACACGGCAGTGGCAAGACCGGTTGCCAAAAAAGAGATGATGGAAAATGAAGAAGCTAGAAAGGCCATGAGAAAGGAATGGTTAGGTCAACATGCTGCTGGAGTGTATGACTTCAGCGTGGTCAGGGAGTACGATGATGTTGTTCGAGAAGCAAAGAGGAATGGCACTGAGGTACACATGGCCAGGATCCATGGGATCTGCGTTGAAAAGAACTATCAGTTGCCTAAAGGTAACCCCAGCAGAAAGTTTAAAGGACGAGGAGTACTGCTGGGCAATCAGGTAAAGAATCAGTTCTGGGAAGCTGCCTTCTTCCAAGACCTGGGCAACTCACCTGCAACCTTTGAGGCGTCGAGATGGGCAGATTTTTATGGTTGTTTGCCGGGCCATGGTGTAAAACTAGCAGATGCCATCCAAGCTTACATTCAAGCAGTCCTCACAGGACCACCATGTTGGGTAGAACTACCCGAGGATGCATGGCCAGATGACATTGACTTCCGGAAGGTCCGTAGACCAGTAGTGAGACTAGTTAAAGCACTCTATGGTCATCCTGATTCAGGTACAATGTGGGAACAGCATTGTGATCGGAAAGTACGGGAGTTAGATTTTGTACCCGTTGGTGAAGAATGGCCGTCAATGTATTTTCATAAGAAGCTTCAATTATTGCTAGTTATTTATGTCGATGACCTGAAACTGGCTGGTCCGGAAGAGAACCTGACTAAAGGATGGGAGATGCTACGTTCTAAGCTGAACATTGAGCCTGAGACTGACTTGGGACTCTATTTGGGATGCATATTGAGCAAGGGATCTTCCAAACTTCATGATGGTACCCCGGTATCAACTATGACCTACGACATGGAGGGTTTGTTGAAACTGTCAGTTGAAAGGTATCTTGACATTGTTGGGAAAGATACAAAGTTGAAACATGTATCAACACCAAGTTTACCTGAAGAAACCAAGAAACACAAATCAAGGGCACCATGTCCAGGGGATCCCAAGAAGAAGGTATCCTGTCCATGGTGTTCGCACGAATTTGATCCAGACGCTCCGGAGTTCTACAAACCCGGGACCATAGGGGAAGACGTCTCCCCTGGGAAGTCTGCACGAGGCGCCTTGGCGCCACATGCTGCCAGCGTGCTCATGATTCGACTTGTTACGGTCTATTAATTCTTTGGCCAGGAATGTGACCAAATGGACAGTCGACGATGATGCTAAACTGTATCATCTAATGTGCTATGTCAACTCAAGTTTGTCAAAACGTATGACTGGATGGGTTGGCAACAAATTTGACGATTTGTCACTATCTTTATTCGCAGATGCGGATTTTGCAGGTTGTGCACAAACATTGAGGTCTACATCAGGATCTCATATGCACATACAGGGAAAACACACCCGCTTCCCGTTGTCTGGAGGCAGCAAACGGCAGGGATGCGTAAGTCATTCCACACCTGAGGCTGAAATCGTGGCAGCAGACGTCACACTTCGAACGATGGGTTTACCTGCATTAAGTATTTGGGAAACATTGACAGGGAGATCGCCCAAACTATTGTTTCATGATGACAATCAGGGCATGATCGGTGTTGTCAGGTCGGGTCGTAACCCCACTATGCGGCATCTTGAGAGGACTCATGGCATAATAGCCATCACATCCCTCCATGAACATTTCACAAGGGAGAACTACGTATTGATGTACGAGGTTACTTCCAAAATGGCCGCCGACATTCACACCAAAGGATTCAAGAACCCCCTGTCATGGAAAAGAGCTTGCATGCTTATTAATTTATTGGACCCTGGTGACATCGTTTCGAAGGAACTGCTAGACATGGTTTCACCGACTACCAATGTCGACACCACGGTTCGCCAAGTTTTTCAAACCAAAACCAATGATGTACCAAATTTTCCTTACACTGAAATTCCTATTCTACCACCTGAAGTATATCAGAAGGGTCTTTCTGGCAAGGAACAGGTACAACAATTACCCGGTATGGATCCTATTTTGGTCGTTAAAACGCCGACCTATTTCCGGAAACGTCCAAGCGGTTTGTCATTACCCAAAGATTGTTTACGCAGCACTTGGGTCTTGACCCATGGCAAGTGGATTAAAGTAGAGGATCGAGCTCACCCTGTTCAACAACAAGACCGTTTTGATCAATGGGTAGAACGTGCTTGTTTCCAGTATCATCAATCCACTGATGGCGAACCAACTGCTGCTGCTGCATGGCGTTCCGGGCAAGTCTCATCGCGACCCCCGGCGTCACAAGCACGACCAGGGCCTGCCGTATCGGTGCCATCTCGTCAGATCGACGTCCAGAAATACCCTAAACTGACTATTGGAGCTGATCAGTTGTTTTGCTACCAATCCATTGGAGACCAACCTACAACCATTCATGCAGCGCCTCATGGCACAGCTCGGGTGATCAACACGCTTCTTCGAGTTGTTCATGGGGGGAGTTCAGGTTGGGGTAGCCTTCCAATGGGACAACCCCCAACGGGCGCTCCTGACCACAATGATGACCCGTATCCTACAGAAAACAAGGATCCGAAACGACGTCGCATTGTTTTTGCTGGTGGTGATGTAGCCCACACGAGAGTGTCAAGAGACATATTCCTCAATTCCACACCATCAAGAAGAGCAAGAAAGAACCCCAAGAATGAGGATTGTAAGGATGAATGGGTATGGAAGGATGAAGTTACACTGGTGAGAGTGCACAAAACCCCAAGAAGAAGAATGTTTGATCCCAAGGAAGCTGATTTCCTACCATGTAGATTGAAACGATTCCGGGATGATCGAGAAACATACCAAGTATTCCAATCAAGCGGAAGAACAATCAATGACTCATGGAGATTGGCAGGGAATAACATCGAACGAACAAATAGAAGAAATGAATTTTGGACAGGGACTACTACATTCAAGATCATTTCCAATGCCGATATCAACAACCTAGTGGACATTGGATCTGACGTGGAGGACAGGGCATCGTGCCGGAACTCCGTAGTCACCTGCACCTTTGATGGCAACATGAAAATCATTCCATTGGATGACATGTTTATTGCCCATCAATACAAATTGAAGCATGAGACCAGAAAGGACCAGGATTGGGATATCCAAATGATACTACATCGAAAGAACGGAACAACATTGAAGTATCACTTCCAAAGATCGTCATATGATTTTGCCGGTGGACTCCTTAACAACACTGTGATACGTTTGGAACTGCATGAGATGAAAGATGAAATCCCATGTTTACTCCTCATGTGCGCAGAGACGCAAAGCATCATGACCAAAATACATCGCAAAGAACGGTTCAAACTGATGCACATCGTCACCATTACCGAAGACGATAACTTGTTGTCGAACTTTGGTAGGGCTAAATGGCGGAGGTGCATTCGAAGTGCGAGTGACTGCGTGTTCTTCGCTGGGCCTTGCACAGGAGGATCTCCATGGAATCGGTTAAACAAGAATGTCAGCGATGTCACAGCTCACAACATCCGCATGAAAGCACTGTTGTATTGGGAGCTTTGGGAAGAATTTGCATTGTGTTTGCAGCATGTACATGAGAGGTTTGCAATGGCACTATTAGAGCTTCCACGTGGATGCGATTATTGGAACGATGAAAGAATGAAGTTCATGATCCGTGGTACAGACTCTACTATTCATGAATTTGATGGATGCATGTATGGCTTGAAATCGCAATTCAAAGATGCAGGCATGGCCATCAAGAAACCATGGAGGATCGTATCGTGGGGGGTTTCATTCTTTGACTTGCATGAGAAATGTGATGGCTCACATCCACATGGTCCATGTGCAGGTAGAGAAACTCGTGCAACTCAACTATACACGGACAAGATTGTAAGATGTATCATTCGAGGAGTGAAGAATCAGATGTTGTGGAACATTGCTGAAGGGACAAAGCAACCAAAGAAAGTCAACAACAAAGTGAACATTCACAAACCAAGGAACAAAGCATGCACATGCATATCTGTTATCAATGGTGAGGATGAAGACAGAACAAACCAGCAACTTGACCAACTTCTATTTGAGTGGATCTGCCGCCGAGGTGGTGTGAAGGTGAAGCTAAGGCTCAATCCGCAGCGCGGACGGTCTACAGCTGATCTGGATCCCCCTCTGGCTGGTATCATCGACGCGATGGCAGAGAGGAAGCTCGTCACTGTCTCCGCGGCCAAAGGGTATGCAGCTTTGAAGAAGACGCTGCAGCTGATAGAGACCAAGGGTCAGGCTGGTCAACTGCCAAAAGCCTTTTCGACATATGAGGAAGCTGACAGCAGATTCTACCCTGATCGAGACCTGGAAAACTGGATAACAGTCGTACAGATTCCTCCATCGGTGGTGATTGCATTAGGCTTCGTCGCTGGTAGGATTCTCAGAACGCATGTGTCCCATGCCATCCATCTTCTTCTGAAATTGATGATGCAAGTGACAGACGCGGAAGAACTGGATTCTACCGTCTCAGATTTTGTGGACAAGGCCTCAACACTGTCGAAGCTAGTTGAACGGGGAGCTCGAGGTGATGATTTTAGCTTCCTGAGAATGTTGTGCACCAAGGAGTGCGCCATTAGAGTCGGAGAGTTCTGGGAAACTTTGAAAAGTCGGTACTCCGGCACCAACAACATGATCAACAAAACAGTGACAGTGCGTGAGCTTAGGGAGAAGATTTCCAGCACGAGTATCGTGAATATGGGATCATTGAACCAGTCACATCCTCCCGGAAATAGCCTTTGTCACAATATCAGGTTGCGAGCAGCCTGGTACACCATGACCAGAGTGTATTGGGAAAAGTGGGCATTCCACATCATGGAGCGTGACCATACCAGCCTGCCTGAGATCGAGAATAGAGCGAAGACGCTCTGGGAGATTTTGTTAGGCGAAGGCGCCAATCTTGGATACGCACTTCGACGTCACAACGCCAAGATGCACCAGGCCGGCACACCTGGTCAGTGCATCATCCTGCAGGACGTCTTGGAGGACTGGATGTCAATGAGGTATGACCTGTCGCTTGAGAGGACGGCTGCCGTCATTCACTTGCAGACGATGCTCATGGCATCGAACATGCTGCACGAATGGGCCACCAAGATGGAAACATACCCAGACCTGCAGGGCGTCAGGAAGACCATCCAAAACAAGCTGAAGAGTGTGAAAGGGTCTTTCGATCTTCGAGATGACATCTGGGAGATTGGCGGCTACAACGTCGCAAGCGCCGACCAGAGCTCGTTCGACGCCATTGAGAAGAGGAACCGAACCTTTTCTTGCATCCGTGACTTTCTCACAACCACATCATCGAGCCAGGTCGCCCAGGGTGTAACTGAGACCCAACACATTGACAATTGGAGCGTCCCGCTCCTGCCTAAGGATGGCCGATATCCTCTGGCGCAGGCAGTCCCTCCGACCTGGGACCCACACCCGATAGTAATGATGAACCAGCAACAGTCTGCTGCCGATGACGAGAGGAGGAAAGCGCAAGCTGGGCCAGCACCTTCTCCACCTCCGCCTGAGCCGAAGGCACGCCCAACCCCCACCGGGGGCGGCGCTTCCTCATCAACTGGAGCAACGGGGAGCTCTGCGAAGCCACGTCCGAAGGCGCGACCAAAACCACCTGATCATCCTCCTGATTGGGTGATCCCAGAGCCGCCTATCGGATACAAGTTGTTCTCATCATCATGCCCCGATCACAGAGAAACTATGTTTTCCTCGTCGGCATGGATGAATGACAACGATGCATTTCTGCTTTCGATCGTCCAAGGACCTGCAGCTTCTGGGAGTCACATTTCTGGTTGGGCACAATATTTGCGAAGGATTACAGCATATGCGTTGCATGGTGTTCGGTGTGTGCAACAATAATGTTGTAACAGATGCAGACTCCGCCAAAATCTCTGAGAAAGATTGGTTGAGGTGCTACAGTCATTTAGTGAGAACGTATGGGTTAACCCGTACGGGATGCTACTTGTCGACCGCTGGATTGCTCATGATGCTCGGCAAGAATGACACGGAAGTAGCACATTTGTCAGGCTTGGGGGAAACTGTCCAGAAGATCTACAATCCATTGGCTTGCGAGATCGTCGAGAACCCCAGAACACAGAAGAACTCCGATGTGTTATCGGGCAAGTTTAGGCAGGGATCGACCTTTTTGATCACTGACCTGGCTCATCATATCAGCACATCAACTGGCAGGCACGACTTGGGCATGGGACTGCACGACACGGGGTGGAACATTGAGATTGTTCAAAATCCATGAAGCTGAAGCCGCACAGCCCATCGACAAGCTTCGTGAAACTGTCAGCAACGTCATTGAACATTTGAGCCATGGTCTGAGCGATCTTGGGCAGGCCACTGTCCATGTTTGGTTATCACTTCAGTTCCTGCATGATGCCAAACCGCCACACAATGTCGTGGTGTCGCCAACATTTCAAAAGGAGTTCATCCAATGCCTGACCGAACTTGACCAAGCTTCATCAAGACCCGTGATCGTCGCCATCAACACCGACTCCCTGTTCAACGGCATGGACTCTATCACATCCAGGCTAGCTGTTGAGTTGACTGAAAGTCTGAAGAGGGAGGGAGTGATGGTAACTACAGATCAGAGAATGTGGAGATCGATGAACTCACAATTTGGCAGTCAATTCAAAGAACTGAGGGCGACTCGAAAAGGTACTCTCGGTAAATATGCAATATGGTCTGTAATTGAGAAGAACCTTTTCAGACAGCGCGTTTTCCTTATGTGCGCCTCGAACCGGGATCATGTGTCAACCCTCAACGAGGGCGCATATCGACCCAAACATTCTGGCGTGAATGCGGAGATGCTCGCTGATGTCACCGGCGCCACTCAGGTTTTCAGGATTGCAAGCGGTGACATGACCCCGGAAGACTATGCCAAAGGTGATGTGCCGATCTACCAGAAGGGCACCTCCACTGCAGGCTCGACAACGACAAGATTCAACAAGGACAAACGGCACAAAGCTCAGTGGGTCGAGCCAGTGGCAAGATCTCATGAGCTTGAACCTGAGGAATCATTCAACTGTTACTGGTTCCCAGTGTTTCCTGACAGTGTCGATTTCCTTTGTGAGCGTTGCAGAGCCGCCAAGACCATGGATGAAATTGAAATTGCTCAGCACAAGCCTGCCTCGTGCATCAATTGCTCAGCGAACACCCAGGACCACTACCGAAAATCGGCTCCTACCCTGGGCGCACGAAAGTCAGTGCTATTGCTTGCGGCACGCCTGAAAGTCGCATTTAGAAATTGCGGCTTGGACAAACTCGACATCAGCAAGGACTTTCAAAAGTGGCTGGTATTTGCGGCAGCGTCCGTGATGAGCAACAAGTGCCTGAAATACGGTGAAGAGCTGATGAAATCACTGTCCCACATGGGAGGTGTTCGCATTCCCTACAATCAGGCCAAAGAAATCTTCAAGAATGGCCGCGGCAAGCAATTCAGCATCTACCGAGAAAGGATCTATGATGCAGGTCCTGGAAAGTGGATTTTAGCCTTCAGGGTCACCAAAGATTGCGGCAACGTCGCATACAAAGATTTCTTTGAACAGGTTGCAGTCCCAGGGCTGAAGGAAAGAAATGAGATCTTTGCCTTTACCAGAGCAACCGCTGAGAAAGTGGGCGACATCATAGAATTCTGGCTTGGAGTTCTTGACATCGCCAGCATGGCCAAGGGCGTCATTGATGTGTTCGATGAGCACATTGACCCGACCGAATATCTCAACGGTTTGGAAAAGGCATTGACTGCATTTGGATCCATGGCAAGGACCACCTTCACCACGAACGACAAGAGACGCGGATCCTTCGATTGCACTCTCCAGACGTCAGAGGCAGGGGAAGTAATGACGATCATCAACACCATCCCCGAGTACGAAAGCCTCACCAACTTCGACTGCATGACAGCGTGGGAGAAACAACAGGTGATTGAAAAGTTCCGCAAGAAGTACAACATCACAGATGACGTCGACATGGACGACGAGGCTGATGCAGGTGACGAGGCCAACGATGAGTTGGGTCAAGGGCTATCAGCCCCGCCTGACGAACCAGAAGCTGAGGAGCCTACTGATGCCGACGCAGAAGCCGCCCGTGCTTCGGAGAGATCCGGAAAACAATACCTTCTCGATGCTCTTGGGGACTTCTTCACTGCGTCAGAAGACGTCAACGTATGCATCTATTGCGGAAGCACAAAGCATACACATGATGAATGCGAAGATCCCAAAAGAGCTGATATCAAAAAGGCCCTTGATGCAGTCAGAGCAGCACTTGAAGGAGAAAGTTCAGGCTCCGACGTCGACATGGAACAAGAAGGTGAGAAGATGAAAGAAGAACCGGACAAGGCTGATGAGTCCAAAGGGCCAGCAGAACCAGACACGGCCCGAACAGGAGAATACCACTGGTATGATGACAGCCGTCCGATGTCTGAAGTCGGAGATCTGGATGAGCAAGGGAGATTCTGCATCGATGGCCGTGACATCGTCTCTGAAGGACCAATGACGAGCAATGACCTCAACGAGGTGATTCGAGACGCCGTCATGCGTGGGGGTGGTGACATCTGGAAAGTTCCAGAATTCCTTGCAGCCTACACCGACAAGAACACCCGCAAACCACTCTACAAGAGAGTCGAGGCACCGATGGACGGCTTCTTGAAGATCGTTCCCAACACAGGCTGTCATTTTTTCAACTACAAATTTTACAGCGGTGTTGAATATGGAGTCGATTACCGATTCGGGCAGCGCAACAAGCTCTCAGACTACGAGGATCAAGTAAGCTCGGACCTGAATCGCATCCTTCGGCATCACATCGGAAAAGCTTCCGAACCTCAAAGTTTGCCATGTGATGATGCCGGATGGGTCCCGATCAATGATGTGCTTCAGAATGAAGCCATTTGGAGGCACGAAAGATTGAGGTGGCCTCATGCATACCTGATTCCCCGTGGGAAAGAAAGAGTTCAGGACAATTGGGACGAGCAAGAAGCAACGTTCAGGTTGCAGACGCTCTTCAAAATCATGTTCTACTGTGCCAGGTACGGCCGACGTGTTCGTGAACAGGTGCTCGCATTTGGTATCTTTCCCGACATTGATCGGAACAGTCCAACCTGTCGGTGTAACGGTGTATCGACCGCCACTGACATCCCTGCGGAAGGACTGATTCTGTATCCTGTCGCGGTGAGAGCCCCTACTGGGCATGGCGACGTTCGTGGAAACAATGACGTCGAGCTGAAGTCCACACTACTTTCACACCCATTGGCACCAAGCACAGTAGTGGCGATGCCGGTCTGCTTCCACATCACCTCCAGCCGAAACCTTCGAGGAATCTGGAAGGAGGGTTTAATCCCAGGAGGGTTGAACACCAGCTGGAGGATCTTCACATTTTTCAACCCGTATGCACCGTGGGATCCGAGATCGTGGAAAGTCACGAAAAGCGTTGATACGCGAAAGGGAGGATACACTTGCCCCTACATTCCCACGGAGGTCCTGATGAACGAGTTCAACGGACGTTTAACTGATTCAGGACAGGTGGTGACAGACCAGATCATCCCATTCTCCAAGATCAAAGGCGGGTGGATTCAGAATTCCAGGACAGCATGGGATCGACTGATTGTGAAGACAGGAGACGAACAGGTCGTCCGCAGTGGACGAATACAGTCTTCTATCGTTGCGACCAAGGAGTCCCTGCTGCGATTGGCCAAGCAATGCTTGAGCGTGGAAGAGCAGCCCTTCGACGAGCTCACCATGGATGCCATGAGCCTCGTCGACAAGTTCGAAAACCACTTGATCCCTGAAGGTGGAAAAGAACAATACGAAGGGCGCATCAGGCTCGTGCATTACATACTCGAAAAGAAACCGGTCACAGAATCAGGGTGCCGGTATTGTCCTCACTGTCTCAAGGAGACGCCAACTGTCTTTGCCATCTGTTTGGCATGCTGGACAGCCCTCGAGAGTCATGGCTTAAAGCCATACAGAATCATCGAGGAAGAGGACGAGGAGGTAACCACGAAGCAGCAGCTTGATGAAGAAATCCGCCGAAACAAAGAAACCATCTTCAAGGATGTTGTCCACGAGGCACAAGAAGGTGCTTCTCAAGACAACGATTATGGATTTGACCCGAGCGAGGTCGACTATGATGAGGAAGGCGACGAAGAGATGGACGAAGCAGAAGATGACGAAGAAGTCGTCGCCGATGATGAAGAGGAGGAAGAAGCTGGAGAGGCCGAGGCTGCCCCAGGGGTGGCCAAGATGCCCAAGTGGGCATTGAACCTCGACGTTGGTAGCATCCGGTTGCCCGCTATGGGGATGATCAACACTGACTCATCCGAGGGCGCGGCACAACTCTTTGACAACGCCGTCTTGGCAAAGATCATGGGCATGTACAGGCACTACTACAGGCAAAGGGTCCAAATGACACCTGAAGACTACCGAGCCGAAATGACAACCGGCCGCGTAGGAAGACTGGACCTCGATGGCATATGCCCATATACTGGCGAAGATGATGACGGAGCGCTTCGACGCCCCACCGAGGAGGAACTCGACGTCATGTTCCGTGCCAAGGCCAAGCAGGAAGAGTGGATGCAAGGAGAAATGATGTATGGGGGGCGCCCAAGGAATATGTTGATGACTGTGGTCAAAACATTGGAGATTTATGAAAAGCTCATGGAGCGACTGGTGCTCGCTGGATACAAACCTGAGGATCTCCAATTTCTTATTCCAATGAACAAAATGAAGGGCACCACCGAAGAAAAGAGTGAGATGAGAGCCAAAATGAGCAGCTTCCTATGCAGACTATTGAAGAGTGCCTTCCCGAACTCAACGCAATACACCTACTTTCGAACTGGTGACCATGGGTTCGAGGATTGCCTTGAAATTCCTGCATTTGCGGTCTACCTGTCCTACCGGGAACAAGAACGCCAATTGGAGCTGCTGGTGACAGCATCTCAATGCAACGTGAACCTCCCGCAAGCGTTCATCGGAAGGATTGCACATGCAATCAAACGTGCCGAACAAGAAGCTGCCAAAGGACATGTACGATGGACCAAACGTCGATCCAAAAGTCGTGCAAAATGTCTACAAGGCAATTGGGAGCACTGAGGGCGCAAAGAGAGCTATGGACGACGTCGCAAAGGCTGAGGCTCGCGCGTCTGAAGCCGAGGCCAAATCAAGAGGCGGTCCAAAGGCCTATGGTCCCAGATCACCTCCACCAAAGATCGCACCCACAGCTGCCCCAAGCTACTCAAGCTCATCATCATCTGCTGCAGCTGGCCCCGCAAAAGCCAAAATTGCACCAAAGCAGATGCCAACGTCAGCAAAATCATCTCGGCCTTCTCCCACGGACAAACCACAACCAGCACCTCAATACAAGAAGAAGCGCACTGACTGATCCAAACCGGTAACGCTCAGCGAGCGCCCGGTACTGGTGAGGTCTGGGCACTATGTGGTGATCTCCGTCTTCATTGATGAGCATCACAAAGATTGACGAGGCCTTGTACAGGATTAGCTTAGTTTCTTTTCTTTTCACCAAGCCCAATTCGATGTAGCCTATTCCAATTCGAAGTTTCCAATCTTTTCTTTTGTACAAATGCCGATAGCTAGCTGCGAAGCCAGAAATGTTGCGGGGATTCCGATCCGGTAACGCTCAGCGAGCGCCCGGTGAGGATGAACCACACATGTAGCCAATTCGAGCATATGTACATCAGCGGAAATTAATAAGTTCCCATCCTTCGTGTTCGGCAAATCCACATAATGCCGAACATGGGGGGTGCAAATGGGGACTAGATGGGAATACAGTATACATACTTCCCATTGTATTTCAAGGGGTTGACTGCCAAACGCAATGTTTGGCTCAAGTGCCCATATCAAGGAAAATCAATTGTGCTTCCGCTGCATGCCGTTGAAACGTTGGTAAACACAAACGCAAGGTATTCTTAAACGAGTTGAACCACATCCGGAACAGGGATCATTCTGTTCACAATATATATAATACAACATAATATAATATAATGTAATATAACTTAACATAACATAATATAATATAATATAATATAGTAAAATATAATATATAATATTATATAATATATGATATGATATAATATAATTTAATATGATATGATATGATATAACATAATATAATATAACATAAAATAATACACTATGTAATATAAAATAAAATAATATAATATATAATATAGAAAAACAATTATACATATGTATGTATAATGTATATATATATATATACATATATGTATAATATATATACATATATATGTATAATATATGTATAATATATATATATATATATGTATAATATATAATATATATATATGTATACTTTATATATATATATATGTATGATATGGATCTATAGATATATGTCGCTTGTGTTTTTTTGGGCGATTGCGGTGTGAAGGGTGTAAGAAGTATAGAGATATACAATATTGGTGTTTTTTTTTATGTTTAAGTATTCAGTTTATAGGTTTGGAAGTATGCTACATCCAGGTAGATAGTATATAGGTATGCAAAGGCATGCTTTGATAAATGTATAGGTATGCTTTGAGTGCTGTATAGATATGCTTTGACAAATGTATAGGTAGCAAATATGTAGCGTAAAGGCATACAATGAGAAGTAAGCCATGTGTGAGGTAAGCTATAGTATGTGCCAGATATGTTAGAAATATACAGGAAGACAGGGTGCAGCGGCGAGGTTGCGGGTCTTAAATGCTACAAATAACGTACAAATGGGAGGCTATGCCTCCCAAATGATGGAAATGTCGTACAAATGCGAGGTTGGGAGGTAGGGGGGGGGACTATGCCATTGGGGGGGCTGTGGGGGTCCGGGGAACGGATTCATGTGGCAGAGCTGAGTCTTGCCAATCCTGGATCTTCCACGCCTGAAGTCACCCTGAGTGTTTAAGTTTTTCCCCAACAGCGTAAGCTAATGGGGTCTTCAGCCCAGAACAGCTCCGGTGTGCACTGGTGCAGGTGCCGGGTCAGCTTCAACGAGGTTCCGGAGAAGGTTCCGCAGGTTCCGGGTGCAGAGACAGGTCAAGTTCAACAGGGTTCCGGAGAAGGTTCCAGGAAGCCTTGGTGCAAAGCCAAGTCAGCTTCAACAGGGTTTTGGAGAAGGTTCCGGAGAAGGTTCTGCAAAAGGCCGGGGAGGCTTTGGTGCAGAGCCGCCATGGTCAGGTTCAACACGGTTGCGGAGAAGGTTTCCGGCGAAGGTCTGGGAGGCTTTCGTGCAGAGTCAGGTCAAGTTCAACAGGGTTCGGAGAAGGTTCCGGAGAAGGTTCCGGAGAAGGTTCCGGAGAGGGTTCTGAGAAGGTCTGGGAAGCTTCGGTGCAGAGCGAGGTCAGGTGCGGAGAAGTTTGGGAGGCTTTGGTGCAGAGGCAGGTCAGGTTCAACAGGGTTCCGGAGAAGGTTCCGGAGAAGGTTCCAGGAAGCCTTGGTGCAAAGCCAAGTCAGGTTCAACGTTTTCTCCGTAGAAGGTTCTGGAGAAGGCCCGGGAGGCTTTGGTGCAGAGCCGTTTCGGAGAAGGTTCCGGAGAAGGTCTGGGAGGGCTTGGTGCAGAGGCAGGTCAGGTTCAACAGGGTTCCGGAGAAGGTTCCGGAGAAGGTCTGGGAGGCTTTGGAGCAGGCTGAGGTGTTTCCAGCGCTTGGCTTCGCAGCACGCTTCAGAAATATTTGTCAAAATAAAGCGTTGTGGCTGTTGGGGATACCACCGGAGCTTATTTTCAGTCAGACTCAGTTGAAGGAAACTCTCAGGTCCTGCAATTCTATGTGTGTGTATATATATATATATTTATATTTCAACATCATGCTGGTCTTGTAACATGTAACATTTTATGATTGGAACTATTGGAACTATTGGAAGTTCTAACCCAACAAGATACCAGTTACTAACCATGGCTGCTGTGGCAAGGCCTGGTGCTGCGTTGGCCTCTTGGCAGATTCTGATGCACCCATCTTCCAGAGGATTTGGACGGTGATTATGGAGATTTCCGTGAGAAATTTGGAATCATATTTCATTTTACCATCTGGTTATGACTAAAATAGCCATGGAAAATCACAATTTTTAATAGGTAAACCATCTATAAATGGGCCATTTCCCATGGCAAGTTAAATAACCAGAGGCTAGAATAAATGACTTGGAGAGTGGGTGAGTGAATCCATCCAGAAAATATTTGGCGTTCAACTCTGCAAATAGACGAAATAGACCACTTTTGTTCCAAACTTTTGGACATAAGCCCGTGGGGAGGTTCAATCTTCGTGCATCTGGGTGACATATTCAAATTGGTGCAGATAATCAGATCTTGGCAGGGGCCACACTTCCCAAATGGTTTATGCTAGCGATGGGAAGTGATTTTTCTTGGGGTAGCCCCATTCGATTTCCGATTCACGTTGCTGACATTTTTTGAGTCATGTGTCAGCTGGAATTTAGATACTCAAAAACTTCAGTGATATCCCCAGCCATTCCAAGCGGCTATGGATCAGAATCGGATCGCCAAAACTAAGGCAGCTGCTCTGCAGCAGACAGCTCAGCAGCTGGCTCAGGTCCTATCTGTCCTTTTTTTTGTTGGGAGGGCTGGGGTATTTTCACCAATGATACATGAGTGTATATACATAGTATATAACATGATATGACATGATACAACATAGTATAGCATGATATTTCATATACCGTTTTGCTTATAAGATATATTTCACGTTTCTGAACTTCTCAAAAAGACATCTATTTGACGTTTCGACAAACCACAGAATAGCATCCGAAATGGTAATGACGAAAAGAATAGCATCCGAAATAGTAATCCCGAATGACCAAAATGACGTATATCTAGAAATGGGGGTTTCCTAAAATAGGGGCAACCCCCAATCATCATCCATTTATAGATGGATTTTCCATGAAATCAACCATCCAGCTATACCCATATTTATGGAAAACAATAGATATAGAGGTCCCCTATTTTCACAGAAACCCAACTGGTCATTATTTAGGGATTTCCATAGTTGGGTACCCCCATTTTAGGAAATCCCTAAATGACCAGCACCAGCCGTAGCACCAGCAGTGGGAGGAGCAAACGATGGCCAGTAAGGTGCCGATGGTGCGCTGGGCGGTACTGTAGAACATGATAGCAGTAGTTCATTACATACACTATATATATAATATACATAACATTATATATATGATGCAATATAACATTATAGATATAGGATAACTATATATATATATCTAACTATATGATACATTATATATACACATATACAAGTACAATGATCAAAAGATGATGATAGTAAGAGTCTGCTAGTTCTGCATATGGTAACAATAATGATGACAACAATGATAATATCAATAATAATAATAATAAGATGAAATGTCGTCTATCGGCCTGCGGGGCTAAGAATTTTGCAAGTTGTGTTGGAGTCAGGAAAGTGACGGCCGATCGGGGGAGTTTCTTATGGAAGGTATTCCAACACCAGGTTTATTTCGGAAACTTCCCACCATTCAGTTGGAATTCAGGCCGACCACTGTACGCTGTATTCACTGTGTGCTTTACGGTCATCTGTGTCTCACCCAAGAGCTCCATCGATCGTTGGTGGTTAAAACGGAGCAGAAATACAGATTTAGCGGCATCGATCGATGGAGATCCGACCCGTGGATTTCGTCACAAAAAATGTTCGACATCCATTGGCAGATCATTCTTTGCCGAGGTTGTGGCCAGTCCTGGAGCTTCCCATGCTTCCCATGCTTCGTTCGCGGCGCAGTTGCGACGACTGGAACAGCAGATCGAGGTGCGACACCAAAGATCCAGAGGTCTTGGGATGATTTTTGATGGGCAAAAACCACATGTCTTGGGATTTTGATGCCAAGTTTCGGGTGCTTGGTTTTGATATTCCAATTTGAATAGATGTTCCAACGTTCCAAGTATGCTACACATCACAACACGTCTCTCCAGTCGTTTGTTATGGCTCTCTGTAGCGACTCGGATGGTCTATGATGACAATTTCTAGATGTAGAGTTTTCTAGTGATTGAAAGAAATTCAAGGTGGCTCAAAACTAAGACCCATTATCTATCCCTATCCCTATCTCTTTCAGCCCCGGATTCGCAGCTGGAGCGTCGACAAGTGGAGCGGCGCTTGGATAAGATGGAACGGCGTATTGAGGAGGTGGTGAAGGGAGCAGTGGAAGGAGGCAACAATCCCCCCACCATCGGCAAGCTTATCATGAGTAAATGGGGGTTTACTTTTCCATGAAATGAACAATCCAGCGATAAAGGGGTACCACCATTTTAGGAAACCACCAAATGGGTCATTCATGGGTAATTCTGATCATCGGTGAAACATATCGCACTTGTAAAGTGGTTGTGGACCCCAGCATAGCCTGCTTTCTAGGACTTGGAATGATTGGGCATGGCCAATCATGAGCAAACAATTGAAAAATAGGTCAGTGCGGTTGTTGGACATTTTTCAGGGTCAATGTTTCCATGTATTTGAAGTTGCCAAGTTTTTCAGCCGAGCCTTATTCAATGATTATTCTATTCAGATTCCCCCCCAAAATCCGGTCCAAAATCTGGTCTATTCTCAGCTTATCTTCAGGTTATCTTCTGGTAAAGTAACATAGCTATTGAAAATCACCATTTTTAATGGGAAAACTCACTATTTCTATGGCCATTTTCAATAGCTATGTTAGTCATTACCAGAGGGTATCTTCTTATCGTTCTCCAGGTCTTCCGTTCCAAGCGTTCCAAGTTGTGGCCGGCCGTTTAGGGCATGCTGCCCTGGCCCTGGGCAGGTGGCAAGCCTAAGCACATCCAGCGGTCGCTGGGCCGAGCTGCAAGGGCATGTCCGCCACCTGGAAAAAATGTGTCGTGCTGTTTTCAAAACATCGGATTCGGAGTCAGGAAATCTAAGGAAGATATGTAGATATCTATAGAATTTTATAGATATGATATGTAGATATATGTAATAGATATGTTTAGATATGTTATGTTATGATATGTTTGCATGCGCGTTATTCTTACATCTTTTTAGAAGTTTGAAGAACTCTTCATCCAGCAATGGACTTCTTCGTGAGGTTGATGGCTTGGAGGAGTCCCTCCAGAATCTCATCAAGCCTGTCACTTACAGTGGATTTCCCATGTGGATTAGAGATATTTTTCAGCTGCCGTTCCTTTTCCCAATCTTTGAAGATGTATTGATCTGTTTTTTCAGGTGCTTTGACTGGGATTTACCACTATACTGTATATTCAAATCACCCACAGTGTGGCATAGAAGCTGGTGACAAAGCTAACTTGGCTTTGGAGACCCTCCTAGTCGCATTCTTGTCGCGTTTGGAAGAGTTGCAAGGAACTAGCAAGATTTTTTTCAAGAATTCTAGCATCTGGTTATGACTATATAACAGTTCGCCATGGAAAGATCCACCATGCTATTTTCATAGGTAAACCATCTATTTCGATTAGGACCATTGATGTTGTTCTGAGTCACCCAATGGTTGAAATCTGCAGAACCCGCCAGGGGTACCATAGAGCTGGCGCCTGCCAGATCCCATGGAGCTAATAGATGCAATGGCCAGGCGGCAATGCGGCAATGAGTTTTTCATGGTTTTTAGCATGGAAAATCACCTCTGGTAAACGTTTACATTGTTTACATAACTATGTAAAATCACCATCTTTTTTTTAGGTCAATCAACTATTTCGCCATTTTCATCCATTTTCAAGTTTGCAAACTGTTAGTCTGTTAGTTCTTACCAGAGGGTAGCCGTGTCATGACCCTTGAGAATTAACTTGACCATTGGCCCGGGCCTGGGGCCACTTTTGGGCCACTTTCAGGTGCATGGCGGGTCACCTGCTTCGTCGGGGAAGCTAGTCACAGTGTACTTCTTTGATTATCTATAAGTGATGATAAGTGTAGAATGTGATATAGTAATATATTGAATATTGCTGAAGATATCGTATCAGTAGAGTGTTGGATATTAGTCATGTAGATTCAAAAAAGGTGCGTAGATGCTGAGTTTGTATCGCCTGGGGATGCATGGTGCCAGTGCCGGTGGTCGATTCTCCAGCGCCCTTTTGTGATTTGTCGCTGTGGTATGAGAGTGGAGTTGGACCAGAGCAAGACAACTTGTTTTACATGTTTTGTTTCTTGAAATTTTGGATACACTTCGAATCCAGAAATCATTTCCATCAACATCCATCAACATCCATCAACATCCATCAACATCCATCAACATCCCTTAAACTTTCGCACACATCTCCAAAAGTCGAGAAGTCGCGAAGTCGCCAAGTCGAGGTGGGGTAGGGTCAGTGAGTTGGACGACCAAGTGCTGCAGATCTCGCACAGGCGTGATGGCTGGGTGGCTGGGATGGCATGAAACTGCAGTCTTTTGTTCTTAGGAAAGCCTTGATTCGAGTTACATGAAGTGATATCATGTTAAACAAGTTATATCCATGTGGGATATCCAACTTCCGGATCTCTTGCAGCTTGATATGTCTTGATATGTCTTGATCTTGAATCCGCCAAGAGGACTTGGGAATCCCAGTGATGGACACAGCTAAAACCTAATGGATGGGTATGGCCAGTGGATGCCACGACCAATAGATTCTTTACATTTGTTCAGGTAGATGATTGTGGCACGTGATATTTTGTTACTTTGAAGCGTGTTGCAAGTGGGTTTTAAGCCCAGCATGGCAGCCCACTAGGGCTTAAACAGGCTACTAAGGGTTGAAGGGGTCGAACCCTTGAACAAGGTCTCATCAAATTTGGGCCAGGCTGCTGCGATTGGAGCATAGCCTGCAGGCCAATGGGGGCATGTGGCGGAAGCGGCTGTGCCCAAAAAGCAGAAGACTTACATAGACTCACATAGAGTGACATCCGATCATCAGTGATCATCATAACTCATCATTGTCATACCAAAAACAACGCAAAACAGCTGCAAATCAGCTGCAAATCTGGGCCAAGAGGAGCCGGCACACAGCTCTTTGGTTTGTGATTTGAATGACACCCCCCAATTTTTTCATGATCAATAGGACAATTCTCTTCCAAGTCCCGTTGTTGGGATTCCATGTATTTTTTCTTGGCTGTACAGTTTACAGCATTCTTTTTGTTTGCAGCTGTTGAACTTGAATTTTGTTTGTTTGATCCTTGCTGGATCCTTCCTGGTTGGGAATAGAATTGCGAATTTCCTGTAAAAAACAGCGCAGCTGCTTGGAACTTGTCGACTCTTGCGGCTTGGAACTCGATCTTTTTCCACAGGGGTCCTGCGGTGCTTAAAGCTGGGTGGAAGGTGTTTTGGTCCGGCTTTTTGGTCCGGCTTTTTGGGTGACCCAAAAACAACGCCCGGCGCATTCTGTGGGAGCAAAACTTCGAACACTTTTTCATCGGAGTGGCAGGTGGAGTATTTCGCGCACATTGCTCATTTTCATCTCTATCGCACAACCCTCTCAGCACTTTGTGCGTGTTGCATTGCTCTTGTGGTGCTGTAGTTATTTGCCCTCTGTCGCGCAAGATGCCCGTAGTCCTTGTATGATTTTGTGGAGCTCTTAGTGAATTTCTTTAAGCAGTCGTAGGAAGATCTTGATATCGTCTTGTCGGATGCTTCTTCGGTTCTATGAAGATCTTGTAAAGTGTCACTTTGCAGAAACGGCTCCGGATGACGAGCGTGCTCTGCAAAGGATGAGAGCCACATCCAAATCCAAAGACACAAAGGAAAGCTGCAATTTGAAGAGCCAGAGTTATCTCAGTTATGCTCAGCGGATATCCCAACGGCTGAAATTCCCCCTCATCCCCTTCACCCATGGACTTGGGTGCAATATGGTGCAATGATGCAATGGGTCGCAAGATTGTTGACCAAGTCGTTGCCACTGGTGCTGGATCTTGCTCCAGTGCTGTGCAGAGATTTTTCTTACGCAAGGTATGTTCCTCAAATATTTTATCCATTTCATGGAAAATCCTATGAAAATGGATGATGACTGGGATGATGACTGGGATGATGACTGGGGGATTTCCATGGATTTCCCCCATTTTATGAAATCCCCAGATGGGCAATTTATCTGTGGATTATTGAAGCTGACCCTTTGATAATCCAAAACAGACACACTCAGTGGCTGGGTAACTGGGTAAACACCAACACAGGATGGTTTTGCTGTTGGTAAAGCAAGTTAGTAAGCCAATTTTCCATCATTTTACCACATGGTGGTGCTTTTTTGAACCATATGGATCCATATGGCTGGTTGACATTGCACTAACATGAAGCAGTTATTCAATCAACTTCATGCAATATATCCAAGGTATTCCAAGGTACCCTCTGGTGAACTGTCCCATAGCAATGGAAAGATCCACCATGCTATCAATGGGAAAATCCACTATTTCGACTGGGCCATCTATACCATTGCTTTTTGTATGTTCACCAGAGGGTATTCCCCTGGTAAGAATGGTTAATGGATGGTTATTCCCTTGGTTAATGGATGGTATTCCAAGGTACCAAGCAACGATTCTCTGAGATCTTTTTGGATTCCCAGATCCTGGTCCAGAGCCTCCGAGCCGTTTCCACAGGGAGACAGTGGCGACATTGAAAGACAGCCACAGGACGACGACATAGCGCCGGAAGGTACCAACTGCTTAGGCTATAGATGCTATAGGGGAATAGCCATTTAGAATAGCCATTTAGATCATCTTAGAATATTTTAAAAAATGCGTCTTCGAAAGGAAGACGCACTGGTTTCATGAAGAAAATCACATTGCAGCATGTCATGGCAGAAACACAGCGCTTCATTTTGACAGCGCGACACTTCAGGAGATGCTCAAGTTCAAAGATGAGGTTCAGGAGGCGGGTTTTTAGCGGCAAATCTGGACTTTGGCACCTCGGCAAACTCTGAGACGGAGATGCCAAAGCTCAGCGACATTTTCTAACATTTTCTACCCGGTAATTTAACATAACTATGGAAAATCACCATTGAAATAGTGAATTTTCCCATGAAAAATGGTGGATCTTTCCATAGTTATGTTAAATTACCAGAGGGTATCATTTTCTATATATTTTGAGTAGGTTTTCTGCAGGTTCACTGAGTTGACGATTTTCTGATGGCAGGTGCTTGGACATATGGAATCCTTCAAGGGCTGGGAGGAGACGGTAAACATTACATGATTTACATGTACCAAACATGGCAATCAAACATGGCAACATGGCGGAAATTCCTTCCAAACAGCTGGTGATTTTCTGGGGAAATGCCTTATACATTTGCAGATTTTCATGGAGTTTTTCAGGCCCACAATTTGGAGCTCTGAGAAGAAAAATCTGTTCGGAGGAGCAAATGGTTATGCTGGAGGACCAGGCCTCCAAGGGCATCTGTTGCATCTATCGGAATCTATCGGAATCTATCGGAATCTATCGCATCATTGCTTCATTTCCAAATCCGAAAATGTGCTGCACTATGCCGTAGGGCCCAGCTGGCTCCAGGGCCTTTTTTGGCCGCCCCTTCCGTTTCCTCCTTTTTTGCCGCAGGTGGGAGGCATGGGCCGACGCTTGGAAGATGTGACACACGAATTACAGGACGGATGTCCGATGGTCACATTTTGGTCGTTGATGAGGAAAAACTTGAGGCGCTAAAGCATGCTTTAGCTTGGAGTTTTTCTGAAGTGCGCTCCACAGCATGATGAGGTTTGAACCAGCGCAGATTTTATCAGAATGAAATGCAGTACCTTCATTAGCCCAAGGGAGATTAGAAAGCATGGTCAACATTCTAGGCCACATGTTCATGACTGTGAGCTCAGGAACTTTTGCAAGAATTTTGGAAGTTAATTTTCTTCAATCAAAATTTTCGTCAATTATTCATCATCTTGCTTGCAGTAGTCACCAGCACCGACTCCAGTACTAGTTAGCTGCTACTAACGACAGGAAATCCCAGTGATTCAGGGAAATGAGTCAGTTTTCAAGCATCCACTGTTGACATGGTGAACATATGCCGCATAAAAAGGGATGGTCATCACTTCATATGGATTCACATAGCCATGAAATGATCATCTACTGGTGATTCCCATTGACCATCCCCAGTAAGCAGCAAGGGCGCCGATCGAAAAGTTGGACATCTGGAAATTAGGGTGACATCATTTTTTCACATCCTCCAAAAACACTTTTCGATCTTTTTGGGGATCTTTTGGATCCCATATATATATATATATCATATATATCATATATATCATATATATCATATATATCATATATATCATATATATCATATATATCATATATATCATATATATCATATATATCATATATATATATCATATCATATATATCATATATATATACATACATCACTTGTGACTTGACCATGGCCCACATCATCCTCCGGTTCCCCACTGTTCCCCACTGTTCCCCACTCACCAGGAGATCCTGGAAACGCGTGAGGCCGAAGATTTGGTGGAGAACCTGGAAGAACGCCGCTGGCGTCTGGCAATGAGTGCAAAGCAGGTGCGGGTGCCTGGCCCTGGTGAAATCCGGGAAAATCATGGCCATTGGGACCTGGCAATGGACACAGCAATTGCATTTTTGGGCACCTAGCAGGTGCCCAAAGTGGATAGGCACCTGTGCTGTAAATGGACCGAGGGCACTTCATGGTAAATGCACTTCATGATAAACACCGAGGACAAAGCTACTTCAGCAAATTGCGAAAGCTGAATCGAAAACTGAATTGCTTCTGGTGCTTGATTCAAAGAGATTGCAACTAAACGGTCAACGTGGGTTCTGACCACGGCTCACTTGGACCACACTTGGTAGCACGCTGGTTGTAGCCAGCCGGAACCGCACTGCTGAACAACTTTCATGCTGCATTGCAGATATAAACATTATAAACACACGTCCCCCCAATATGTTAGAGGCATGTGAGAGAGGGAACACATACAAGTGAATCAAGTGGGCAAACCTTTTGCGATGGGTTGACACCACCGCGCTATGCATTTGGAGAAGATGCCAGGAGCATTTTTGGCTTGTGCCACCTGCGGTGAAAGTTTGAAACTTACCAATCACCGGACATTCGAGGTTCTACATATTGGAGCTTCAAATGCAAAGTTCAACATAGTTCAACCCTAGAACAAATGGTTATGGGCCGGGTCAACACCCTGGCACTCCACCATAAGATAGATGGTTAATGGATGGTTATTCCCTTGGTAATTTAACATAGCTATGGAAAATGACAATTTTTAATGGGAAAATCCACTATTTCTATGGCCATTTTCAATAGCAAACTGTTAGTTTACCAGAGGGTATTCCCCTGGTAAGAATAGGTTTTGACCCATCCCCTTAAATAACAACAATGACTCAACGTTCGGCCAATGGTGACGTCGCCTTTGGCACTGCCATGGCCAGGTGACGTCCGGCGTGGCGGAAGGAGAGTTGCGACAGGTGAGATGGGCAGTGGATGAGTTGTTTATGGCAGGTACTTACATGATAAATAAGTAAATAAATTATATATATATAAATATATTAATACATATATGTATATATGTATATATACATGGTACCCCCCCAAAACCGACGTTTTTGAGGTCGCAACGCTTTGGGAGTTCCAGTGGGGGGTACCATATATATATATATATATACACACATATGTGTGTATTAATTGTTGTCTTACTGTTGAACCCAGGTACTTAGAGAAATTCTTGGATGATAATTTATTCAAGAAAACTTGTTTGAGAAGTTTGGGTATCATCTCGTTGCATCTATTAATGTGGTACTTTGAACATCTATGAACATCCTTTTTTCACTGCACTTCATGGTAAATTCCTCAAACAAGGATCACTAATGTTACGCAAAAAACACAGCGTTCGTCATTTTGACTCATCCAGCAGCATCCAAAGTTCTGGTCCTCTACAATATTGTTGGTTATATTAGTCCCAATACATCCCCATTGTACTCCACTATCATACGCCAATATACCCCATAATATCCATTGCTTCAAGATCTGTAGCTGAAATCTATACACAGACTGCTTGTAATGAACCACGTTCGACTTCAGGGCCCACAAAGTCAAAGGGATGATGTAGCTCTCAGGGTACCATAGCTATGAACGATGGCACATTGATAGATGGTAAAAAGGAGGAATTGTATACATTGTATACCTGCTAAAAATGGATATGTTTCCAGTTCGCTATGTGAAATCGCCAAAAGATAAATCCGAGATCTATGGGGGTACTCTCAAACCATCCAATCATTGGACCATGACTTGGGGACTTGAAACCCATGGTGACTTGGGGATTCCCCATGCCAACTCTCAAAAACGTCGTTTTTTTTGGGGGCTAATTAAAGTATATATATATATACTATATACTTTAGATTAATATATGATACATGCAAATCAGCACATGTATATATGTATATACACATGCATACACATACATGTAAGTACATATGTATACATCAATCAGCATTTATGATGGATGTTCAACATCCGTTTGAGGATTCGGATATTTGGTGTCCAACTCGACAGACCGCTGATATGCAGCCATTTCAACATGTAGGCGACACATTCAGAAACGCGACAGGTGTTAACAATGTACAACCACCCGGTGCATGTTAAGCGCTGAAACCCATAGGATAAAAGGTACAGAATTGCTTTTCCCTCGATGAATTGGTTGATTTCTGCCCTCAATTGCCATCATCAAACCTGCTCTTTCTGCATTGTATAGATGCCAGGAGCTCAGTACAATCAGTGAAGACCTCACGTCCCTCTTCATGCGCGTGCGGGGACTTATCTGGGGATGTATCAAAACCAATCTTGCTATATTTGGGGGGATGAACATCCATTTACCAGTTATTTGGGGTTCACTAGGGTACCAAGGTTTTGACTCATACCCATCTGTTGAATTCTGTTGAAACTTGCGAGGCACTTTAAAGTTCTTTGCACCAAAAACATGACGGTTTCACAGTGGCAGAACAGGCCACAAAAACCTGAAAAACATCAGGTGGAACAAAGCGAGGTGGGCCTCTACAGTTTGGCAGATGCTGTGAGCCGCGTTTGTGAGGAGCTGGGGGTATCACTTTGGATAGCAGATTTACCTGCCAATTCAAAGGGAATCCACCAAAAATAGTAATTAGTGCCTTTCTGATTCTGAGAAGCAGCATGTACAGCAAGAATTTTTTCTGCATTGCAGGAGCTAAGTCACCTGAGGACCGGGCCCTTGTCGCAGCGCTCCACGGCCGTGACACAGCCAGTGCCAGGTGGGAGCTGTGAAGCCTTCCATCAAGGGCTGGGAGAACTGGGGTGTGACCTGTGGCAGGATTTGCAGGTGCAAGCGTTGTTGCTGATGCTCCTTGCTGAGGACAGGAAGGGGGTGTGGTTCCTGAGTTCCCAATGCCATGTTCAGCTCGGTATGTGTGAGACACAGCCGAAAAGAAAGATTATTCGTTTTTTTTTGCTTGGAGTCCCTTGAAGTCATTGTGGACATACTTTCTGGAAACTGAAGAATTCTCCTGAGAACCTGTCTAGAATTCAGGTTCAAGACTAGTCCCACTTCAGCGCAGATCAATAGTGGTGCTGCACTGTAAGTATTTCCATTAAGTGACCACACTAGGAGATATTTCTTCTACTACAGTTGCTATAGGGTGTATTCGACCAAGATTCTCTAGACCACAGGGAGCATCAGGCCACGATATTTTGCGCTCTGACTTACGCGTTGTTGAGTGATTTGGTTGATCTGTTCTTCTTGTTCTGCATATCAGCATATCCGATGATTTCCAGCAGTTGCTCAAGTCAGGGAGCCTGTGAATGAAAGCACAATCATCACTCCAATCCACACCCCCATGAAAAAAGGTTTGATTCCCCATTCCCAGCTTCAAGCTTTGATGGCAGCATTTGGTCAGCAAAAAATATCGTAAGACATTGGTGCCCAAGTCGTTTTCCTTCAAAGCCATGTTTTTTTTCCCCGAGTTCCGAGTCTTGGAGGGGCCCTTAACTACCGGCGTTTGGGATCTCCGCAATGAACTTTCCGAAGCGATGAAGTTTTCAGCGCCGAAAATCTAGGGCTGGAGGTGCCATGCCGGATTTTTGCTGGACAGAACACTTTTGAAACCTTGGATATCAGTGGATATCAGTGGATATCACTGGATATCAGTGGATATTATTAGGTTTCCAAGCAAGAATAAAGTAAGGTGGGATGCCCATGGACTACAAGGCTCATGTCAGTTCCCCGCATGAATTCAGCCCCAGTGGGGCCAATTAGGCGGGCTATGGCGACAATCCACAGACATAGTCTACGATCAAGTATGATTCTGATTTGGCCTCAGGTACCCTCTGGTAAACACACAAAAAACTATGGAAAATAAAACTCACTATAAATGGCAATTTTCAATAGCTACGTTAAATTACCAGAGGGTACACATATCATGAATCAAAGACATTTACCGTATAGACAAGTACGAGAATGCGTGCTTCTGTGCACGATTACAAGCCTTTTTTGACTTCACTGTCAACAGTTTCACCTCCGACATCTGGAGGTGCCATGGAGCAACTAGAGTCACTAGAGAAGGCCCAGAAAGCGGCGGTAACTTGGCAGTTTCAGAGGAAACTTTTCAGGAAACAACTATCAAATGACATGGATGATATGAATATCATATGAATATCATATACCATGATATGTATCAACGTCATTCAACGTCTATTAGCCAACTAGTATCGGGAGAGGATATTTTTCATCACTCAGCTTGTGTCTTGACGGTAGTATCATATTGTCTTCCCGTCGAAGCGCTAAAAGGCGTGCAAGAACAAGCTGCATGTCCAGCAGTGTGAAAGAAAATCAATTCTCAGGCAGAAGCTGCCAAGAGTCAAGATACCTTCGAACGTGAGCTTGCAGCCATGCAGGCAGGGTATCATGGGGCTCAAGGATGGGCATGGTTCAAGCACTGGGGCTCTCCAAAATTTCGTTTTCATGCTGTATCTTAGTAGGGCTTCAGGAATGGGGGGTTTCTCAACATGGGGTTTCCATGGGAAGATGTGTTCTTGTAGGAGTGCACGTGTTGTGCTTCAATGATCTCTCCACACATTCTTGCTGAGTCCCTGAGGCTATGGACAACCCATCTGCGGTCATCAACCGAATGTCACTCGATCTTCTTTTCCTTGACATCTCTTCTTTTCTCAACTCTTCTCGGCTCTTCTCAACTCTTATCAGCTCTTGTCAACTTCTGAGCTCTTCTCAACTCTTCACACTCTTCTCAGCTCTTCTCAACTTTTGTCAGCTCTTCTCAGCTCTTCTCAGCTCTTCTCAGCTCTTCTCAGCTCTTGTCAGCTCTTCCCAGCTCTTCTCAACTCTTCTCAGCTCTTGTCAAATCTTCTCAACTCTTCTCAGCTCTTGTCAACTCTTCTCGGCTCTTCTCAACTCTTCTCAGCTCTTCTCAGCTCTTCCCAGCTCTTCCCAGCTCTTCTCAACTCTTCTCAGCTCTTGTCAACTCTTCTCAACTCTTCTCAGCTCTTCTCAGCTCTTCTCAACTCTTCTCAGCTCTTCTCAGCTCTTCTCAGCTCTTCTCAACTCTTCTCAGCTCTTCTCAGCTCTTCTTAACTCTTGTCAACTCTTCTCAGCTCTTCTCAACTCTTCTCAGCTCTTCTCAGCTCTTCTCAGCTCTTCTCACTCTTCTCAGCTCTTCAACTCTTCTCAGCGCTCTTCTCAACTCTTCTCAGCTCTTCTCACGGCTCTTCTCAGGTCAACTCTTCTCAGCTCTTCTCAGCTCTTCTCATTTGCCCCTGAACCATGTTGGGTCGCATTTGCCCCTGAATGAAGTGGGATGAAGTGGGTTCAGGGGCGAATGTGACCCTCGTTCAGGGGCGAATGTGACCCCTGCTTTTGCGTGGCAGGCGCAATAGTTTCAGAGCCTCAAAAGGATTTTTTTCCACCCTAGAGAGTCATATTCACGTGTTATGCGACGTTCCAACAGCCATGTCAATCAACTTCCAGGACACTATGGATGCTATGGTGTACCATTGCTACGTTGTAACATCCATTTCGAGCAACTTCGAAGATGCTTTGGATGCTACGTTCCAACAGCCATTTCAATCAACTTCCAGCACGCTATGGATGCTACGTTGTAACACCCATTTCGAGCAACTTGGAAGACACTTTGGATGCTACGTTCCAACAGCCATTTCAATCAACTAGCAGCACGCTATGGATGCTACGTTGTAACATCCATGTCGAGCAACTTGGAAGACGCCTCGGATGCTATGTTCCAACAGCCATTTGAATCAACTTCCAGGACACTATGGATGCTACGGTGTACCGTTGCTACGTTGTAACATCCATGTCGAGCAACTTCGAAGACGTTTTTGATGTTGTCCCCTTGTCCCCAGGTTTAACCCTAAAGGGTTGAGCAACATATTTATATAATGGAGAGACAAGTTATCATATGCCCCCAAGTCCCCCCTAAAGGTTAACCAAACCCCCTAAATGTCCCCTTGTCCCCGGGTTTAACCCTAAAGGGTTGAGTAACATATTTATATAATGGAGAGACAAGTTACCATATGCCCCCAAGTCCCCCCTAAAGGTTAACCAGACCCCCTAAATGTCCCCTTGTCCCCGGGTTTAACCCTAAAGGGTTGAGTAACATATTTATATAATGGAGAGACAAGTTACCATATGCCCCCAAGTCCCCCCTAAAGGTTAACCAGACCCCCTAAATGTCCCCTTGTCCCCGGGTTTAACCCTAAAGGGTTGAGTAACATATTTATATAATGGAGAGACAAGTTACCATATGCCCCCAAGTCCCCCCTAAAGGTTAACCAGACCCCCTAAATGTCCCCTTGTCCCCAGGTTTAACCCTAAAGGGTTGAGTAGCATATTGAATAGACAGGCAAGTTACCATATCCCCCCAAGTCCCCCCTAAAGGTTCCCCAGTCCCCCTAAATGCCCCCTTGTCCCCAGGTTTAACCCTAAAGGGTTGAGTACCACATTGAAAGTATTGTGGTTCAGTGGCGAATGTGACCCCTTTTGGCTCAGGGGCGAATGTGACCCTCTTTCAGGGGCGAATGTGACCCCCGTCCCCTTCTCAGCTCTTCTTAACTCTTGTCAGCTCTTCTCAGCTCTTCCGAGCTATTCTCAGCTCTTCTCAGCTCTTCTCAACTCTTGTCAGCTCTTCTCAGCTCTTCTCAGCTCTTCTCAGCTCTTCTCAACTCTTCTCAGCTCTTCTCAGCTCTTCTCAGCTCTAACTCTTGTCAACTCTTCTCAGCTCTTCTCAGCTCTTCTCAGCTCTTCTCAGCTCTTCTCAGCTCTTCTCAACTCTTCTCAGCTCTTCTCGACTCTTCTCAGCTATTCTCAGCTCTTGTCAACTCTTCTCAGCTCTTCTCAGCTCTTCTCAACTCTTGTCAGCTCTTCTCAGCTCTTCCCAGCTCTTCTCAGCTCTTCTCAGCTCTTCTCAGCTCTTGTCAACTCTTCTCAACTCTTCTCAGCTCTTGTCAACTCTTCTCAGCTCTTCTCAACTCTTCTCGGTTCTTCTCAACTCTGCTCAGCTCTTCTCAGCTCTTCTCAGCTCTTCCCAGCTCTTCTCAGCTCTTACCAGCTCTTCCTAGCTCTTCTCATCTCTTCTCAGCTCTTGTCAACTCTTCTCAACTCTTCTCAAC
Organism: Cladocopium goreaui; assembly: GCA_947184155.2. Taxonomy (NCBI): domain Eukaryota; class Dinophyceae; order Suessiales; family Symbiodiniaceae; genus Cladocopium; species Cladocopium goreaui. The sequence continues at coordinate 31,856 of CAMXCT020001234.1, forward strand.
TCTTCTCAGCTCTTCTCAGCTCTTACCAGCTCTTACCAGCTCTTCTCAACTCTTCTCAGTTCTTGTCAACTCTTCTCAACTCTTCTGAGCTCTTCTCAGCTCTTCTCAACTCTTCTCAGCTCTTATCAGCTCTTCTCAGCTCTTCTCAACTCTTCTCAGCTCTTCTCAGCTCTTCTTAACTCTTGTCAACTCTTCTCAGCTCTTCTCAGCTCTTCTCAGCACTTGTCAACTCTTCTCAGCTCTTCTCAGCTCTTCTCAGCTCTTGTCAACTCTTCTGAGCTCTTCTCAGCTCTTTTTAGCTATTGTCAACTCTTCTCAACTCTTCTCAGCTCTTCTCAACTCTTCTCAGCTCTTCTCAGCTCTTGTTAGGTCTTCTGAACTCTTCTCAGCTCTTCTGAACTCTTCTCAGCTCTTCTCAGCTCTTTCCAGCTCTTCTCAGCTCTTCTCAGCTCTTGTCAACTCTTCTCAATTCTTCTCAGCTCTTCTCAAGTGTCCCCAACTCTTCTCTACGCTTCCTGGCCTCTTCTCAACTCTTCTGGTAGCTCGTCAGCTCTTCTCAACTCTTCCCAACTCTTCTCAACTCTTCTCAGCTCTTCTCAACTCGTTTAACCTCTACGCTATGGCTACCCTTTTCTACTTGAGTTTGAACTGACTTCATTCGGAACTCGGAGTCACGAAAATTCGTTTGATTAAAATGCATGGTTTTTGGGTCTTGCGTTTTTAGAAACATGCCATGGACCCTCAGGTATGCAGAAACAACTTGTGCAGCACAAACTACGGAATCCGATGAACGACAGGTCCAAGAAGAGTTTGCTTTTCCTGCTGATGCCGATGCCAATGTCGACATGGAGGGTGCAATGTCACCTGCATCTTTGGTTAAGGCAATGGGGGCTGGTTCCGAGTGACTTTGGAGGTGACTTGGGACATTTTTAGCGGAACAGGAAGAAACAATGTATGAACGAACATATGGGTATGGGTCAAAACCTACTAATCATGTGGTATAAGGGATGACCATCAACCTTGAGGTTCACTGGGGGTACAGGGTTTTGACCCACATCCATATTATGCCAGATTCTTTACAGACTCTTTTTTTGGTGTGATGCGAGGAGGCGTTGAGATGGATTTTTTTTTTTCCTGTGAGAAAGTGCAGGATTTTTTGTGTTTCATGTTGTGGACCAAGTTATGCACACCTGGAAGGTGGCTTTTGCAGATCTTTTTTGGGCCACGTTGCATGTCAAACCCAAATCATTGGCAAGTGGAAATTGCCATGTGACACCACATTAAACATTGGCATACTCGCATACATGTAAAGTGTTGCTTGGAAGACAGATTGATACACAAATGTTTGGTACTCTGAGAGCCATTGACCAATGTGGAACCAGGGTGGCGCCGGTAGTAGTCTGAAATCTGTGGTCGAGCCTGTGCCTTAGACTGGGCAAGATCATTTGTTGAGACCTCATACACGGGCGTGAGTTGGCGCGTAGGCTTTAGTCCGATGTGCAGCTATTTGCAGAAATTTTCGGAACTCAGGTTTTCAAGCAGATTCTTTAAATGATACACCTAGAAAATTAAAAACGCAAACTCGAAGTCCGCTGATGTTTACTCCACTACCCGAGAAACAAACGATTATTGTTTGCAGCATGTTCTTCAAGGCGCTTGCAGGAGCAACTCACCGTCGAAATGAAAGCAAAGGAGCTGGGCCGAGATGGGCTTGCCATGGCATGGCTGGCCATAGGCATCATGATTTTCCATGAAGAGATTCCCAGATTTGTTGCGAATGAACTTTGAGTTTGATGGTTTGATGGTTTGGATTTTGGATCATCACTTTCAATCACTTTCAGCTGGATCCCAGCTTCACAGTGACCGTGGCAGGAGTTGTTGGACATTGAGGCGGAGGAAATCACTCTGAAGTTGGAGGCTGAACCCCCAACATCCACCGCGAAGCGTCGGTCCAACGTGTTCCAAATGCTAGTTTTTTCTGGGTTTCCATAGTCATGGTACCCCAATAGCTGGATGGTTTAGAACGGAAAATCCTATTCAAAAATCAGGAAATTTCCATTTTATATCCATTTTATATCCATTCTATATCCATTTTATATCCATTTTATGGTGCATTCCAGCCTATGATTCCACTTTCTCGCGTTCCAGGAAGTCCGGGAAATGACCCAGCTCTCAGCCAAAGATGAGACCTGGACCGAAGAGGTGGCGGCGGAGTTTTTTTTTTTTTTCTGGCAAATCCAATGATTTTCATCATTTTCTGAATGAAATCATTTTATCATGTTTCATCATTTTTCATCATTTTTCATCATTTTCATCATTTTTCATCAGTTTTACCAGTATTTCATGATTTTCATACATTTTCCATGCCCTTCCATGAGGTAAAATGTATCGGAAATACTGGTAAATCTCGAGAAAAACACCCCTTCAGAATGATGTTGGATGAGATGATTGAGATGCTTGATGCTTGATGATTGGGTTTACCACACTACTGGGAATGCCAACCATTCATTGGAGTCATTTGAATGTCAAGCCGCCTTGGAAGATGACGCTAGGTGCAAGTGGAATGGCACAAGGAGGCCTGGGGAGTGAAGTTTCAGAGGTTTACCATGGTTTTATCAATGTTTATGTCATGGTTTTATCAATGTTTTCCCATATTATAACAAACATGGGACATGAGTTTAGATAATTCGTCTACAAACCTGGCTTCAACAACCAGAATGAGGAATGCAGTGGCAATACAAAATATTTTTGCATGCATAGTTTTTTTTTTTCTATCTATATAATATACACGCAATACACGCAATATATTCTACAAGATTGATATATTTGTCTTAAAATAAGGTACCCTGAAATTTCATGGTCAATCACCATTTGCGGCATTCAAACAACCAGGGATACTGCAGATACACCATATTTTCAGAGCGCCTTCGGCCAGGCGTTATGGTCTTACTACAAGAGCCATCGTGCCGAAATGGTGCAACTGCAGCGCCGCAGAGCTGTTTTGGAGAGAGCCAATGCACAACAGAATGCACAGCCGAAGAATACTGAGAGCCATGAGGCAAGTCTTGGGGTCTTGGGTAGTTGGGTGTTTTTGTGTGTTTTTTGGCGACATTTGAATCTCAGTGATTGCAGTTTAAGAAGTAGAGAAAAACAACTAGGAATCTCGATGATGCCTCACATCCAAAATGTATGGCCCTTCCCTGAAGAGGATACCATTCATGTCAGACTCTGAAAAGAGACACCGTTTCGAAAAACACAGGCGTTTTTTTTTCTTCTATTTTTTCATGTAGATGCGTATCAATAATCATCAATAATCATCAATAATCATCAATAATCATCAATAATCATCAATAATCATCAATAATCATCCTGAATAATAATCCATCATCAATAATGGCTGCGGAAAATGGTGAAACTCCATTGGAACCAGGACGTGGCCTCACTGAAACGTGCCACCGAACAGCTGAGCTGCTCGGAATCGTCGCAGAAGTGGGATGAGATAACCATGGTTTATTAATTAGGGGGGTACCCCTCCAATAGTCATAATATGATGCTTAAATGGTACCCTCCCAATTAAACAATCGTTTGGGGTTTATTAATCCAGGGTTGACATGATACATGATGAGAATAATGGTGAAATACTTGGTGAGAATATTTGTTTGATAACTTGTATACTTTCCAAAGTGATGAGAGCCAGAAATACTTGAGTAATTTTGTAAATGTTGTGAATGGCGAAACCATGTAAAGAGAGAACAACCGAATTGTCGCTAAGTGAGTTGCCACCGGTATCTCATAGCACGGCAATGCCACCGAGGTGTCCAAAATGATCACTTGACGAGCACTCTGGCGGCCAAGAACAAATTTCTTGAGGACCGACACTAACACGGTGTGTTTCAATAGGGATGCCACCATCAGCAGTAGGGATGTAATGGGATTTGAATATACTGAATTATTGGGATGCTAAACTTATGTTATTCAAGGGCTTGTCTGAAAATGGTTTGTATACCACCAATTACATTAATAACTGACGAAAAAATTGAACGCCAAGTGCTGTGGGTTTTTCGGTGAATATGGAGGTTTCCTCAAATGGTACCCTAATAGCTGGATGGTGTGTATCCATAAAAATCCATGAAAATGCCACTAAAATGGATGATTTGGATTGATTTGGGGGTCCCTCCATGGAAATGTCCATATGGTAATATGCCATGGGAAAAGGGAACAGGCACTACACAGATGAATTGGTCCATTTTGGAAGAATTTCTGAGGACGTCTGGTACCACCGCTTGGGTTTGATGATCAAATCTATTTGCCAAAAAAATGAGGTGTTGCAGATGTCGCTGTTGCAGATTTCATTTCTTGCAGTGCTTCTCAATCCACTGGAAACGCTCTGACGTGCCCATCTCCATGAGCTCTGCAGGAGCAGCGCTACCTCCAGAAGACGGGACTGGAGATGCTGGAGGAAACCAATTGCAGTGTCACGGGTGTTGGTGTCATCGGTGTCATCTCACGATCTCTTTTTTTTTCCCCACGTTTGCAGGATTTCAACCATGTTGGGAATGATTAAAGATGATTAGAAAGGATTAGAAATAATTGGAAGTGATTGGAAACGACTAGAATTCGTGGAAATCAGCCGGAGTTTTTTCTTTGTTTTTTCCCCCGTTTTCCCATGGTCTTTCGCGGCCAGACGCAACGAGAGCTGGAACTGTGTCTGTCGGAGGAGATCAATGCTCTGCAGGCTCAAAGCATGGCCATGTGATGGGTCAATTGATTGGTTCAAGGGAAAAATGACAGGAAACCATCGATGTTCCCATAACATATGGGGCTTTCCTTTAAAAAAATCCTGCAATCCATTGATATTTGGATGAACAAAAACACCATTGACCAGCCACTAAGCAGCAATTTTTGGTTGTATAGGCTACCCGACTTTTGACTCATAGCCAAAAAATAGCCAAAAATCAACCGCTGGACCGGTGGAATCCGACTTTGACCGTGGAGTGGGGTTTTTGGATGATGGAATCTGCTGGGTTTTTGGAGACTGGATCTTGACTGGAAGGGCCTGGGGCTAAACCAGAGATCAAACACGGCAGTTTGCTGCTGTATACACTATTTTCCTGCATTTTCTCCCAAAGTGTAGGAAATTGCTGAGTATTTGATAGCTTTCGGCCAGGAACGGGAAGATCAACTGGAAAGCCTTGCCAGGGAACTCTGCCCAGCAGCCTAGTCTGAAACGGCAGCCCCAAGGCGTTCAAGATAGGATCATTGAAGACTTGCCGTCGCTGTTGAGGCCAGATTCGCCAGCGACAGAAACAGCAGCGGCAACTGCAAAGTGCCGAGGTGGATGATGAGGATAAGAAGCATTGAAGGGACCTCAAAATCATTCTTCAAAAGACATCTTTAGCCGGGAAACCAATGGTTTGGGATACCCCAATAAGAAACACCCAAACCTAGTTCACACGGGTTGAGACAATTTTGGAGTTACCACTGACTACACCAAGATTCCAAGTTGCAATTTGAGTGATACTTGGCGCATTGTTGGCTGAGGTGTTTTCGAAACAATCTCCAGAGTTATCCCCAATGAATTTCCAGTGAATTCCAGTGCGCAGGTTGCGCGTCTGCAAAGCCGGCTTCATGTGCTGCGTTCAAGCGGTGTTGGGCAGGCTTTCGGAATTTCAGAGGGACTCGCCAGCCGTCAAAAGAATGTCAGAAAATGATCACCTCTTTAATCACGATGTGACTAGGTGATTCGAGTATATCCCATGTTATATCCCAGTATATCCCATTTCTAGTTGACAGCATCCAGCAACCCTTTAATGATCCTTAGCATCACCAGCTTGATCCAGGTAGATCCCATGGCCACTGAACAGATGGAACTGGAGACTTTGGAGGCTGGGTCGGTGGCTTTCCCATGGCTTTTCTTACCCCCAAATCATTGGTTTCATTGGTTTCAAACGAAAAAAGGTTGATAAATGGTGGTTTCCTAAAATTGGTTTCCATTTATGGGGTGCTTTCCATAAGTGATTTCGGGTTCCCCATGGTTCCCCATGGTTCCATCAATGGCACGATTTTAGGTCTCGGTGGATTGCCGCGAAGCCGCTTGCGATGCGGAGATGTGGATGTCGTGCCTGCCGAGTCAGGCGTGAGTTGCTGAGTTGCTGTTCATTTATTCAGATGGGGATGGGTCAATACCTATGAAAATACCATTACTATAGTGGGTTATTCACATCCATTTTAACCCAGCTATTTTGATGTGAACAGAAGGGGTACTATTGGTTTTGACCCATCCCCAGATTATTCAGTGACCGATTTTTTTTTTTCAGATTTTTTTTGGCTGGCGAGTTAGGACAGAAATTTTGTATGTCATCAGTTAGGCTGTCAACAGGTTTTTTTTCCGATTCAGGTCCGAGAGGATGCTGGGCTTGGACAGTCTTTTGACTCCATCTGTGGCCTTTACCGTTGCTATCACAAGGCGGGCGATAGTGATCTCGTGGGGAACTGGAACTCGATGGCCATGGTTGAAGCTGTTGATCAAAACGTCCAAAGATTTTGGAAACAATCTGAGGAGTATTGGAGTATATTAGAGTGCACTATCATATGATATCATATGTGCCGTGGTCAAGAGATGGATAGCTACTACACATATCGGTGGATAACCATCAATCGATGAATAGGGATTTATATAAACTCATCATGTTGGGATTCCCATGAATGGGATGGATGATCACAAAATACCATAAACCGCATAAACCATGAATCCAATATGAATCCCATGTAACTTGACCATGGCACATTGCTGGGGAGGCGCGCATCCTGAGCCACTGCATTCACCAGCATTGTGTGGCCAGAGCGGCTCTGGTGCAGGACGCTTGATACGGGGTGGGCTGGTACAGTAACGGTAACGTTCATTTGCCGTTGCTTGTTGCACTTGATGCTACGTGATGGAACCGTCTTGATGACTTGCGCACGTACATGATGCTACGCTACAAGGATGGGCTGGGAATTGTAAGTAAGTGCTTGCCAGCGGCATTTGAGAGTTGCAGTGTGTGTGATTCGAGAAACACTTTGGGAGGAATTATATATGAGTGATACGTTGCTTTACCAAGACGTATTTGTCATATTGCAGGAGGCTCAGTGCTTCATTTAAAAATTTCGTAAGAAGCCAGGCTTCGAACATGTGTTGAACTCATAGGTGGAATACCATGGAATACCTGCAATGCAAGATGAGATTTCACCACAGAGCCTTTTTGTGGAACACGACTCTAGATCCAAATGGACAAGGACAACCGCCACATGTTGCAATACTTCCAACTTGGAAGACACGTGCTCCAAACATCGATGATCAAAGGCGCAAAAGAAACGACTAACTTTCAAGTTCTAAAAAGGACACCGACAAAAATAGACAATCATCAAGACAGTGCTGTGGCGAAAACACACATTCTTGGACAAATGAGAATCACATTCCAAGAATTGAAGATTCAAAACTCAAAGTTCCAGAGGATAATTGATTATGCCATGAAAATTGCGAAACATTGAGTCATGAACTTGATCTTTACAGTGCCATGAGTGGATATGATTGGATATAATTGGTCCATAAGATGAGTGTTGCCGCCTGCTCCAGGACCTTTCGCTGATGCGCTACTTGTGCTCTGCCATGTTGGTTGCCGCCCAGCTGGCTTACGCGGTGGCCCGGCAACCAACTAGGATCGTCCCCATGAGCTGCAGAAACCGAGACCCGGTTATTCCGTAGGGAAACGATCAAAGATTGAGCGCTCCGCAGTTGTTCCTCACTTGGATTTTTTTGCAGCTACATAGTAAATTCATATATATATAGTATATATATAGTATATATATAGTATATATATAGTATATATATAGTATATAATATGTATATATAGTATATATATATAATATAGAGTATATAATATGTATATAATATGTATATAATATGTATATATGTAGATATCGTCACAGTATGTCACAGTATGTCACAGGCCAACAGTTGTAGTTACAGAAACATTTTTCGCGAAAAGCGCCTCAGAGGTGGTGGGTGTTTTGAGCTGTCTCCAGAGCACAGAGGTTTCCAAGTGACCTGCGGTGTTGATCAAACAGGGATGGCCCTTAGCCCAAAAAAGGATGGCTGTTGACTGGGGAAAATCCATTCACTATATATCTTTAATATGTATATGTTATATGTGTATGTACATATATGTAGATACATTTTCAACCGAAGCGAATCGCACCACCGGTATAAAGTAGAATTCAAGCAGCTATGCACGGCTCGCCACGAGATAATAATCTCAAAGGCTGGAAAAAAAACTGTATATAGACATAGACATGTACACAGATTCTAGATATTTTGGCACTCTTGTTGCCATGGATACTTAATGTAAAGCCTCCATCAACTTTTTCAAGTTTCCATAGTTTCCATAGGGATTTTCAAAAAAAACGTCAGGATTTCCATGAGGGTCTTGGCCCTTGTTCAACTCCCGGCCCTTAGAGCACCCATGCAGACATGCGTGGTTCCGCCACCAGATTCACTAGATCTACAAATCGCAAATCTTCAAACATTTGCTGAACGATTACTGTACCTGAATCTACCATTTCCATTTTTTTGCCCATGAAAAAAGATGCGAAATCTGGTTCCCATGGACAGGTACACGGAGCTCTCACAGTTGCCATCCTTCACCACAGCTGCTCATGTGGGTGAGATTGGGCTGGATGCCCTATTAAGGCGCGACTGTTGTCATCACGAGGATCTCATGGATATTTTACCTGTGGATATTCATGTGGATATGGTCAAAAACATTGTACCCCTGTAGTTCACACCAAAATAGATGGGATTTATGGATGTTCATCCCCCTATAAATGGTCATAGCCATGTGGATATCAGTTTGTTTTTTTTTAAGCCCGGCTTGCCTCAATTTGTTGGTCCCGAAATGGGCTATTTTTTTTTGCCCTTTTTTTTTGCGACAAAGAATTCCCCATTTGGGAAGAGTGATGATAAACCCTGGGATTTGGGGGGGTACCATTTTTTCAAACAAGTCCAAATAGATCCCATAAAGCAAGTTATATTTGATCGGAAAAAAAAACATGGATGACTTTTTGGCTAAGGCATATTATCAAATTTACAAAGGATTTTCATGAAACAGTTCTATCAGTTGTATTTCTGAAGCCATCCTGTATCAACATTCGGGAGGAATGGAAGACGCTGCATACAACACTGAGTGAGAAGGGCTCATGTAGGTAGCTAATGGTAGCTAATGGGTTTGTGGAGATTCATGTCGAAACCATTCCATGAGCTATGGTCAATACTCATGGTTAATAACCATTAAAAACGGGGCTAGTCATTAATTATGGTTCCACTCGGGATTTATTTCATAACCATTATTTTTGGATCCTTATTATGGATGGGATGACCATCAACCATTCAAAGTGAGTATTGACCATGGCTCACATCAGAGAAACCTTTCCATCTGCGCAGTGCAGGAGCTTCCTCCAGATCTGCCGTGGTCGAGGTGCCGGGGGGGGCATGTTGGTATTTTAGAACCGGCAACCGTCAAGGGGTTCGTTACGGCAATTTTTCATGTAAAACAGGATGAGATATTTATGATTCATGATGTCTTTCCCTTAAATCCCCATTATGGTTGGTAAATGCCATGAAACATCTTTGGAAACATGGCATGTCTGCCATTTTCCATCCATTTTCCACTTCACCATGTCCCTCCATCTGCCTCACCACAATTTTCCTAGGCATTTTGCAACAGCTCAAGGTGTATCATGGACCGTTTCAAACTTTCCATTTACCCTCTGGTAAACACACAGAAAACTATGTAACATCATCATTTTTGATGGGAAAATCCACTATAAATGGCCATTTTCAATAGCAAACTGTAAACGTTTACCAGAGGGTCGCCTCTCAGATGAAAGTAGCAGCGCCCAACGTGAAGCGCTACTTGCAGCGGTGCGGGCGCAAGGAGCTCAACTAATGTCTCTGCAGAAGGCAGGAGCAGATGGTAAACGGATCGCCATATGGATGTGGGTCAAAATGGAAGACCTAGGGGACCACAGATGTTAGTCTAGTTTAGTATTCACCATCCAATTATTGGGATACCTAATTTTGACCCATACCCAAGTGAGCAGCAAAATCCTGGTTGATTAGTTGTTTTAGCCGGTTGTACTACTGAGTTTAGGGATTATTCTGATACGAGAAGCCATATCAAGCAACAAGCACAAAGGAATGACAGAGAGTTTGACAATTGCCCACATGAAATTCAATTCCCAAAGGTGTGCAGATATTGAACATTCTTGGTATTAAGCATCCACTTCTAGTGATACCCAAGTCATCCCTGATAAGAAACATGGGCTCTGTGTCTTTCAATTGGCACAAATCATAGAAAGCTACAGACCAGAAATGTCCACTGGCACGTTTTTGCATTTTCACGGCGAACTTGGTTGCAAATCTAGTTTGGTCTTTGGTTCTTTCTTGGTAGCAAACATGGACAAATTCCAACATGACGTTGTTTCTGTGCAGCACCTCACTATTTGATGTCAGGACTGGCTTTTGGAGTGGCGATGGCGGTAAATCGTTCAGTGATTTGTGTCTGAAATGCGGAGATGTCCTGTCTTCATCTCCTTACCCGTTACACCACTTGTGTTCATTTGGCAGTCCATATGGGGGTTTACATAAATGGGGATATCCCAAAATTGATGGTTATGGAAAATTGGACAATCCTATTAAGTTGGATGATTTAGGGCTAGCACCATGTTAGGAAACCTCCATATATTGGGCCCTTGTGGTGGTCGTTGTCAGGCCTTGTTCAAGGACGAACAGCACTACGAAGTGTCGAAACTCCGTGGCGCTTGCGCGTTGGAAGCTTTCCGCGCCGCCTGCGCAGGTGGAGACTTGGAGAGGATCAGCCCAGTAACTGGTAACTGGGCTTGTAACCCTATAAGTGGAATAGCCCACTTAGAGAATAGCTTTGTAAATGATGCTAGAATATGGGTATAACATGGTATAACATGAATTAAAATGAAATAACATGATGATTCTTCACAATGATAAGCCGCTTGGAAACACTGTCTTTACTACCGTTCTTCATGAAGAACGGTAGCAACCTGGATACCAGGTGCAGAACCACCACGCAGCCACAGTTTCAACTCGTGAGCTGAGATTAGGATCACCCCACCTGATGGTTAGTAACAGAGGTTATAATCCAGTTATAGGTGGAATATCCATGAATAATCCACTTAGATTTACGATCACCAGGCTTAAGATGCTTAACCACTTACTAAGTGGGATCCTCCCTAGGCTGTCAGTTGTACATTGATGCCGTTGCTCAGAACTCTGTCTCAATTTGGACATCAGTGAAGCGTATCTCTATATCTATCCAAAAACGTCTACAAGACGAACACACAGATACAGTGGGATGCATATGGCTATGGATCAATACCTATTAATACCATTTTTAGTGGGATGAACATCCATAAATCCCAGCTATTTTGATGTTCACCAGGGGTACAAAGCGGCAGGCGCCTTGTATGGCAGCACTATGGCGGGTGGAAACTATCGGGCGACATGGCAGGAGCTCTATGAGATGTCCGACAGGCTCTTGGGAAATGCGGAAACAGTTCCTTGGATGCCCAAAAAAAGCATGGCATGGCTTATATAAGGGAGAAACAGCTGAAACATCATGAAACATCCCTATTTTTATTCATTTTTCATGGAAGAATGGCTGATGCAGACCAGGAGATGTGAATACAAAAGATGAAAAACAGACCCTGACGCTGAAACTATTTGGTTTTCACATATTTGAAATGATCTCGTCTACCTTCAAGTGGTGTGGAGCGCTGCGGACAAATTTCAGGTCAGAATTGTTTTTTTAAAGTTGTGAATTTCAATCGAACACATGATGACCCAAATCTGTAGATTCTTGGCAGATTCGCCACATTCGCTGAGGAAAGCCACATGGAATTGTTCTCCATCGTTCGTCCCAAGCAGGCGACTTCAGATGAGGAGGCGCCGGCGCGAAATGTTTCGTCACGAGATGCTGAAGCAATGCTTGGTCCAAGTTGGATGTACACAACTGTATATCGTTGATACCTGTTGATACATCGTTGATACCCCACATTTTGTTGGTTTCCCATTTTGCCTCCCGACCTCAAAAAAAAGAACCGTGCCTTTTTTGACTGGACAAAGATGCGACTTAGACGAGATAGATCATTCGCTGTTGCGAGTTTTTCCGCGAAAGAACTAACCTTTCTGCTGGGAACTGCTGGGATGTGAAACCATGAAACCTTGCCATATGCAGTGGATCTTGACATTTCTTGACATGTCTTGACATATCCCACAAAACCTGGCTGTTCACGCTGGAGCACGGCGGCAGCCTTTGTGAATCAAGACATCTTGCTGGGATTCCCGTGCTATCATCAGGCATTCTGGCAAAAAATCTGGAAATCCCTTCTCTCCCCGACACATACAACAGTGCTATGCTGCTATGTAGTGCTTCTTGGGGTACTTTCTATGGATGGCGTGGTGGACGTGGGGAAATGTGGCAGTCATAGGGTTTCTGGTACCACAAACTGTCGGGCCACGGAGGAAGAGGAGGACATGGATGATCTGAAGAAATCTGAGACTTGGCGGCAATGGTGAGGCTCATCTCATAAGGCAAAGTGAAAAATCGCCTGACCCGGTCACATCAGAATGAGACCAGCCATCAGCAGCTCACAATTTTCATTTTTATGAATTTCCCATGTGTTGCGTCAATAGCATTCCATATTTGTCCTCTCACAGATCATCCTTTTCCATTCTTTTCCGACACCAGGTCAGAAGAGTTTGGGTCCTTTCACTTGGGACGAGTCACTCTGTTTTCAGCTCGGCATTTTTCCGCAGGAAGCTTCTCATGCACTCCTGGCCGGTTGCATCGATGCGCTGATGCGACACGCTGTGAGCTTGGGCGCTGGTGCGACATCTGAGAAGGATCTTTGACTTTGAAGACCATCATGGGGGATATTGGTGGGTGATATCATGGGGATACTGGGCAATTTTGGGATATAATCATGATCAGAATAATTTGATCAATGTTCTGGCTAAGTATCATAATGTTGAAGAATGTTGAAGACCTTGGAAAGCCACATCAAAAAAACGAGGGCACCATAGGCACGATGCATACGATGCACACGCTCAAGGTCTCCTTGAAACATGTGAGTTGGGACCTATGGTTGTAATACCAAGGTTGGGATTAGAGATTTGCCTGAATTGCTGGATGCGCCGCATTGTAGTGAATCATCGCATAAATCAAACGCTCCAGCAAGTGTGAGTTCAGCTCCGCTCATCCAAGTTCGACTCTAGCACCAAGCACTGTGACACATGCCTGTAGCCTCGGGACAGAATCTGTGACAGACCTGAGGCGTGACCTGTGGGATGTATTTGTAGTTTGTTAAGTCGGTTAAGTCTTGAGTGGTAAAACCCTTGTCAAACCACCTCCGTCCTTTTGCAAAACGAGCATTTTGCATTGCTGAAGGGTACTGATAAGCGGTTCGCTCACGGCCTACTCAGGAGTCCCAGCAAGTCAGAACTTTCAGTGTCTTGGCTCAAAATGGACTTTGGCTCAAAATCTTCAGAGAAATACAGAGCGATGGAGGTCTGCTTCGTAGCTACTAACAAGCTAAATCAAGCCAAAGGGACCTGTACAGGAAAAACATGTGACGAAAGGATGAGAACATTGTGTTTTTCCCCCATTTTCCCCCTTCTTTTTTTGATAGGAACTGCATACATATCAAGATATCATACATATTCATACATCATATACGCTTTTCGACCGCATAGATGCGACCGCTTGCGCAGCGACTGTTGGATGACCGGAACGTACCGGAACCCTAGGCCTGGCTGAGAAGGAGTTGCAGACCCTGAGCGAAATGTGGGCTGAAGCCGCTGAAGCCGCTGAAGGAAGTGAAAGCAAAGACGCAGCCGGAGCTGAGGCTACCGATGGTATCATTTCATCTGGAATTGCAATGGCCACGTTGTAACATCAGAATGTTGGTTTGGATTTAGGGAATCAGCCCAAACATGCACCTCTTTTATCAAGGAAATAGCTATTTTCAGGTTGGTGAATTACTATAGTTCAGCCAGAGTTCAAGAAACGTGTGATAATTTTCGCAAGTCTCTTTTGTTCAGCAAAGGCTTTTTTGTAAGCGCACTGTGCTTTTCTTTGTCGTGCGTTCTGTCATTTCCTGACGGTAAGTCGACTGGAGGGGATTGGATTTGAGAAACATTGGAAGTTGGATGCCCATTTGACAAATGCTACAGATTGCTGTAGTTTCATCATGTTTTCAGATCACACCACCATTTTTTCTCATAATATGTTTTCATATTTGTCGGTCCAGGCTGGCATTGTACGATATTTTTTGTGCACGTTGTTCCACCGTTAAACGGACCAGATCACGGCAGCGCCAGCAAACTTTCCAACCGTGTACAATGAGAGTGTCTGTCCTCACATGCTGGACTATGATGCAACATGCAACAACCATAATCCGATAATCCATAAGCCTAGTGGGTGTGCCCAATATAGGTACACCTTGGGTATACCCCAAAATTGCAAGTTTCGTGGGACAATTATGATACAGGAGTGAATAAGACAATTAAAAATGGGTACAGCATTTTCTGGACAATCCCAGTTTGAAGATCTTTGATGTTTGGAAATCAGGCACAGCTGCCATGGGAGAAGCTTCGGGAGAAGGTACGACAAGATCTGCAGGTTGCTGAACAAGCGGCACAGCCGGCGTATGAGTCCCTTGGACGGCTGTGAGCTGATCGATCTGTTTGGAGCTGGTTCTTTAACCCGAAAGCAAGACATTTTTTCTGATACCTGCAACATCCTGCAACATCCTGCAACACTTTGATATGGATGGGCCAATGGCTGCAATACTTTGATAATGGATGGGCCAATGGGTCATGACATGTCATGACCAAAGCTGGTTTATTCTGTGTTTTTGTTTGGTTGGTTTCCAAGCCCAACCATCCATCGAGGCAAGCGAGCAAGGGCTTGGAGAAGGTATCTGGGCGAAGCTAACCACATGGGAAGTGGTGATGGATGGTGATGGATGGTGATGGATGGTGATGGATGGTGATGGATGGTGATGGATGGTGATTGATGGTGGATTGTGACGCAAGAGTGCCAGCGGATTCCAGAACATGCCAGAAATTGATCGAAACAAGATGCACGGCAGAAAGTTTCAAACATATCCCAGTCGAAATAGTTGATTTATCCATTAAAAATTAAAAATGGTGGTTTTCCATAGTTTTTTGTAGGTTTACTGAAAATCATGGAAGAAAGTCCTGGATGTGAAAGTTTGTGAAAGTCCTGGCGCAGTCCGGTGCTGCTAACGCCGAAGGTGGAATTGTCGATGAGTACCACCCAGGAGCGACTGGCTAGGGCCAAAGACGAGATGCACGAGGTGGACCTGGTGATTCTGGTCATTCTGGTCATTCGAGCCCGCTGGTGTGACCAAGGGGTTAGCCATGGTTACCCTTGAAATGTTCGAAATGTTCCATGGAAAAACATTGAAAAACCATCCAAACTCCCAGGAAAAATCACCCCATGAATGGATATTCCGGATCAGGTGGAGAAGAACTTTGGGAAAACACGCCTTGAAGCCGAGAGATTGCAGCCACTTGGGCGGCCAATGGAAACTCCAAATGAGTTTGGTGAAATTGTTCAAAAACTGGAAGAGGTGGAAACCCACATTTGGAATGATTTGGATACAGCTAATTTTGAGACACCATACAGCCATGCAATGGTCGAGTTTTTGCTGAACACGGCACCACAGCCTATCCTCCTTGTACCAGCAAGCTTGTCTGGCTTGGAATAAGGTGATGAGTATGATTATGCGTAGTCGGATGGCTAGATTTGTGAACTCCCACGAATCTTCTCAATTTTGAAGCCCCAAAGGCAGATTTCTAGACCGTGGTGTCGTGAAGCCACCTTAGCCAACTGGGTTCGTTATCAACTCATCCTTTGGCACCTTTTTCGCCCACGTTCCGGCAGCAAGGTTGCTGCTGAGCAGCGTAAAGCAAAGACGCAAACAAGCGCAGAAGGGCGGCGATGCGTTTCTCATCTCAAAGGAATGCTCAACATCATGTCATCGTGATATCGGATCTACTGGTGCCAGTGAATGGACTTTGGATGTGGATTTTTGCAGCTTTTGGCCATTTGCTTTTTGAACATATTTTTTTGTTGCAGAGATGGTTTAAAAGTCAAAGATCAGCAGCCCAAACAGAGGGGGAACAACTCCCCTGTTTGAGCAAAGGGGGGAGCAACCAAAACGGGAAGCTGCAAGGTGGAACCAGCAAAAGGAGAACCAACAAACTGAATTCAAAAGAAGCGAACCATATTCAATGTTTTTTTTTTTAAATCTGCTTCCTTGAATATACGTATATTTTGCTTAGGATTCCAACATTATAATTATCATCCTTATGCAGTGCTCAGGTGTGATGCCTTGGAGAAAGAAGTGACCCTGAGCTGCACCAGGTACTGGCCCCTGGCCCCATTTTTTTCAGTTGGTGGTTGTCCTCCGATGACTCCGGTTTTTTCATCAGCAATCTTAAGATATTGTACCCTCTGGTTATTTAACATAGCCATGGAAAATCACCATTTTTAATAGGTAAACCCAGGTAAACCATCTATTTCTATGGGCCATCTATACCATGGCTATGTTAAATAACCAGATATTGTAAATACATAGCTGTTTTAACCCTGATCATTCCAAAAACAGTCACAGATGAAGGGCAATCATTCGAAATATACAGTCTATAGAGTCACAGATGCTGATTATGCTGTTGTTACAGTGTTCTCACTGCTCTTCTCCTTCAATTTTGTACCATGTAACCATGAACAAGCTGGATTCTCCAGGTGGATTGTTTAATGGCTGCAATTTCTATTGAACGCCAATCCACCTGGAGAATCCAGCTTGTCCAATGGCCTTTCTAGTTTAATGGCTGCAGCTGGCCATTTCTATTGAACGCCAAGCGGGTTCCCGGAGAAATGACCTGAGATTTGGCCGAGTCATAGCATTGCACTCGTGTTTGCGCATTTTGCCCTGCCCAGGAAGCATCAATCAGAGCAACCTGGCAGAAAACAGAAGTCAGGAAGAGTGCCAGAAGCTGCTAGCGCTTGTCAAGCGCTTTACGTTTTTTTGGTGGAGTCGCAGCCCATTGGATGTCGGGGGATTTCAGCATGCACTATGGGTGGATTTGATATCACCCAACAGCAAAGAAACCAGCGGCTGTTCTGCCGAGAAAGTCATCGCTGTTTCAAACAAAAGGGGTCCCATGCAAAGGTCAGACACAATTTGGCAGGTCGAAAATGTATTGAGCTGCTGAACGAACCTTACCTCGCCAAGAAATCACCCAACTCGAACTTGAAGCCTGAAGTGAGGGTCAACAAAAGGGCCACAAAGCCGCGAAGCGAAGCACTCAATCGGGGCTTGACTTTTGAAACTTAAACACTTCAAAAGCCTGGTGTAGGCCCGTCCCAAAGGCTTCTACCTCACAAAGCCGCCTGTAAAATGTCGATACTAAGCAGGGTTGAGTGGCGGATGATGCCTAACGCTGTGAGAGAGCTAAATTGGAACTAAACAATCTATTTTCCTGATCCTTCCTAGTAATACCAATTTTGTGTAGTTGGGAGTTGGAACTACACGCGCTATGCATCTTTTAGATGTTTTACATTCGCATCCTTGCAAGGCAATGTGAAGAAATGACTGCCAACTACCAGGAATCAAGCCAACACTGTGAGGAGTTGCGGCATCGTTTGAATGAGTTCCTTGGCATAGGGTGGAGAGGTTGAACAGCTAGACACTATGGGTGACTCAGGAATGGTGTCTGTGCATATATTATATAAATTTTATACAATATAACATGAAAAATGTACGTAGTAATACATGTATACATACATGAAATATGTGATACCAAAGATAGTCTATACATGTCTATACATGTCTATACCATATATGCATCTTAAAGAGGTTTGTCTTGTGGGTGGTCACAGCGCTGTTTATTGCCTTCCACTTGGATTTCGGGATCAGTTCCGAGCTGATTTGGAAGAGGTGGGACCAGTCTTTCCTTTGGACCCCTGTTCCTTACATGTCCTTTGTATTTTTGTTTGAAAACCTGAGACATGCAGTTTTAAATAAAGCTTCAACAAACCCTCAAGAAAATTTAAACCAACCCTAAGCAAACCCTTAAAAAAATTGAAATAAATCCTGAACAATCACAACGTAACTAAGTCCCCAATGAAACTTTGGGCGGCCGTCCGAAAATAGGGCCCGGTTATCACCCTGTCAGCAAAAAACATCATGATTCATGATTGAAAAACATGTCGATAACACATGCGCGTGCACATAAATATATATATATATGACATATGAGATAGATAGATAGATAGATAGATAGATTTATTTATATTCTATTTATGCATGATAAACACAATTCAAAGACCCAATCGTTTCCATTTCTTAGGCTGGAGCGCCGCATCATGCGCCGCTACCGCGACGTGGCTCCTGAGGAGGTCTTGGCCTTGCGGCGCAGCGTGGCACGGCAGCTGGAGGACATCCAGCGATGCAAGGCCAAGGCACAGCGGTGACTTGGCGCAGCGGCGATGTGGGGGTTTTAATGGGTTCTAAGAAGAGTTTCACCATCAAAAAACCTGGAAAACATGTTTTTTTTACTGCTAACATGAAAATTATTCATCAAAAAATAGGAATGTTAACCACAAAAATATGAACATATGGTGTTTAATACCATGAGCACGTGAGGTTTGAGGGCAATCATGAAAATATGGCGTGTAACCATCAAAAAGACTGGTATAACCAACACACATATTGGGAATATGATGAAAATAATGGGAATATACTTCGATATCTGGTGACACAATACATGTTACATGGGGATGAATCAAAACCAATCGTACCAGATTTGAACGTCCTTGATATCTAGTGTGGGTCAATTTTTAAGGACCATTTGGGGGGAAACGTAGATCCATTTGCAAACCATTTTTGAAACCGGCCGCAACAACAGATGGAATTGCTCCACTCCTTCTTTCTTCTCGTGGTGATGCTCTCCAGTTGCCTCCTCATATTTCCTCATCCTTTGTTGCGAACAAGTTCTTAAACAACTCTTGCATGTTCCACTGACACTGAACATTTTGCTAAAAGGAAAACACACATGAAAAACATTGACAGGTAATGTGGATGATGTGTTGTTGTTCTTGTTCTTGTTCTTGTTCTTGTTGTTGTTGTTTTTTTATTCATTATTTTTGTATTTGCTTTGGTTTTCCACTGCCCCGGTGTTATGTGTTTGTCGCTCTTGCCGCGCGCCCACCCTGAGCATTAGCAGTTTCAGCGAGACAACATCCTTCAAAAGACATGGAAAACAATACCTCTTAATTAAGTTTTTGTTTCGCAGATTTTGTCGATTCCCCTTTCGGTGGAAAAAAATAACCCCTATTTGAAGCCTCATTTAGATTCATTTAGGCTCTGATACTTACTTACATGCAATCGGTGCTAATTTCAAATTTATTTTAATGGGGTTTGGGGGGGAAGTTTCTTGTTATTGGTGTTCACCATGGCGCCACGGTTTCGATCCACAACCATATCGTTTTTTCGATGATTTCTGAGATGCAAAAAACAATATGTGTATATATATATATGTGAATTCGATTCGTGTGATTTGTTTGTTTTTTTGGGACCCCAGTATTCATACATAGTGTCTCCAGTGCAGAAAAACACATGATTTCTTGACCTGGAATTGGCCCCCGTCGTTGGATCTGGGTGAACTGGGCATCAGGAATGGACACAGTGCTGGAATCTTCCAGGACCTGGAACTGCAAGATGAACCGGTAGATCAGAGTGAAAGTGATCAAAGCCGGAACGTTGATGTGCTAGGGCCTAGCTGCTAGGGTATGGATTTCAAATCATGATCAAATCGGTGGTGAGTCTTGGATAAATTTGTTCCCCTACCGGTTTTCCCCATGGGTTGGTGGGAACCTGGCCATGGCCATATGGAGGTCGCCTGGACATTTTCGAAGCGCCAGGAGCTTCGGCTTGTGCCCGACATCCGCAGACGTACGGACTCGGAGTCCAGTGAGACCGGTGGTGCTGTGGAATTATGGACCGAACTACAGAAGATCAGAGAAGATCTGATGAACGTGGCCTGATCTGCACGTCAGGGTCACGCAGCTCAAGTATATGTATAATATATAATATATAACACACAACATAGTATATATATATGTATGTTCTTTCAGGAGTCAATGGCTAGGAAACACATTTCATTCTGGTCACTGCGACCAATTTTCAGATCATGTCTGGAGGGTGCCATTTTGGAAGCGGAAATCTTAGGGGGTATTCACGTCACTTTTTACATGCATGTATGCGCTACGAAGCTTTCGTAACGCTGCGGTTTTCTCGCCCAAAAATCATATAGGGACTAGAAATAACCGCTGGCTCAACATTTTGTGTTCCTTGGATTACTCAAAAGGACCAGAACTTGCAAGTCAATTGGGTTTCAGATGCATTATCAGGTGACTTGAGGATCCGCGTGGCTTAGGGGAGGCATGGCTTGAACTTCCAGGTCTTACGTGAAGGATTTTAGGATTCCCAAAGAGATACCCTTTCTGTGCTGTGGCTGGTCGTTTCCATACATTTGTTAAGCACATCATCACCATTCTTGAGTAAATGCTTATTCTACATATATATATATGTATATATATATATATGTATTTGTCAGAGGAACATAATAATCATAACTCACTATGACTTTTTGATGGGGGGATGATACGATACAACCATTAATCACATATCATAGATGCCCAGGTGATGATGACACCCCTTCGCTTGGACGAACCAGAGCCCGAACCCTCGACGAGGCTACAGAGTCTGGCGAAACGAGCCACTTGACTAGTTGGGTTTCTGTGAAAATAGGGGACCTCTAAATCTATCGTTTTCCATAAATATGGGTATAGCTAGATGGTTTATTTCATGGAAAATTTATCTATAAATGGATGATGACTGGGGGTAGCCCTATTTTAGGAAACCTCTAAATCTATTGATCTATTGATTTCACTTTCCCATATATTTTTACGATGAAGATAATAGAATTTGGGGGTTATACACCATTTTCAGACCCAAATAGGTTGACGGTTACTCTTCAGTTCAATGAGTTCTACTTCTGTTCTACTTCTATACTACCGGAACATGACACCTAAACACTAAGGAGTCAGTGGCGGTCTCTCACAAGATGTCCCATAATTGGAGCGCTCCAGTATGTTCCCTGCAAAGTGCAACTTCGGGAATATTGTAGCCTTGCACTAGGTCACTAGATAGGTCCAGCCCTGGATTTGTTGAGCGCAGACAATGAGATATTGCCTAAGGTAAAATCCTTGCGCGAGCGCGTCACTGAATGTGCCAAGGAGGAATCTGGGCTCATTTCTTGTATTTGCAGGTGATTCTAGAGAGCTTTGATCAAACTATATAGCTGGCAAACTTCTGTTCTTGCCAAGACCTTTGTTGGTGTTTCAAGAATAATGTGGTCTTTAAAATATTTGAATAGGAAACCCGAGGCTCTTTTCACGAAAGCTAGCGTCAGCTAGCTGGAGTCTTCTTGCTTTAGCAAGTATTGGGGGGGCTGCTCAAGGACATCACGTGATTTTTCACGCGAAAGGGGGCCCCCCCCCTCCCCCACCACCACCACCATCACCACCATCATCATCATCATCATCGTCATCATCATCGTCATCATCATCGTCATCATCATCGTCATCATCATCGTCATCGTCCTCTCCATCGTCCTCGTCCTCGTCCTCCTCGTCATCATCATCATCATCATCATCATCGTCGTCCTCGTCATCGTCCTCGTCATCGTCATCGTCATCATCATCATCATCATCATCATCCTCGTCATCATCATCATCATCATCATCATCATCATCATCATCATCATCATTCATCATCATCATCATCATCATCATCATCATCATCATCATCATCATCATCATCATCATCATCATCATCATCATCATCATCATCATCATCATCGTTATTCAATTACATTTTATCATTATTGGCAATTATTGTCATTATCACGAAAGCTAGCGTCAGCTCGCTAGAGTCTTCTTGCTTTAGCACGTATTCCGGGGCTCCCCAAGGACATCACGTGATTTTTCCCGCGAAAGGGCCCCCCCCTGCCCCCTCCCCCATATATATCATTGTTATATATCATATATCAATATATCATTGTTGCATCCTCGTTGGGACGAACAATGCCGCGACACGATGATGACAGTCCCTCCGCAACTCACCTCTTCCCTTCCTTCTTTCTCCTACCCCGCTAGCTTTCGTCATCCACCCCCGGCCTCAAGTTTAAACACCACATCAAGACTGCTCTATACTTTGATAGTTGAGCTTTGCAATTTTGAATGGTGTCAAACTGCCCGAAGGAAGAGGAATCATCGTGATGTTGTCACAAGTATATGAAATCATGACTGTCAAGCCAAGACTGGGCATTGGTAGACACCTTCAGCCCTTCATCCAATTCAGAACAGTCTGAAGAACTTTCTGAACCGTGTTTCTGTGCGTCCTGGGTTTTAACCAATCGTCTGACCCCTCCCAACCCTCTCTGATTTCTCCTTGAATGGTGCTTTCCAGGCGCTACACCGGTAGAGCACATCGCACAACAAGTGCAAGACTGAAAGCAACACTTGACACAACGCGGCATATTGTTGCACCACGCACAGCACAACGCAACACAACTGAACACAATGCCTCGCAAGCCGACACATCACTGCGCTGTAGAGGATTGCAACAAGGTCGCAACAGCCCCGTCCGCAAGTTGGAGAAACTTGCATTCAACGAGTCAGTGCTGTGAAACCTTGTGCGAAACACCCTGAGATCAGATTTTCGGGTGAGCACAGCAGTTCAATGATTTTCCCATGACAACTTCCAGCAGTTCTTTTCCAGCCATGTTTGATTACCTAGCCGGGTAGCTCATACTTCATGACCAGCATTATTCCGATTCCATATTAATGTGGGTAAATCAATGTCATAAACCACCCATGACTGGGAATGGTTCATACCACCTATAAAAATGGTGAAACTGGGGGATGGTTTATGAGTTTATTTTATTGTTTTACCCAACAAGATTTCACATCCCAAAAAATTGAAGTTTTGGCTGCTAGGAGGTGAGTCGTTGCACTTCAGCGGCGGCTGGTGCTCCACGTTCCACGCGTGGGCAATTCGACTCTGTGGCCCTGACGCGCTTCCTGAAAGCCACCAACGACGCTGTGCGTCATGGACCCATGGGAAAGGTGAAAGTGCCTATCATGGCGCGAAAACCGCGGGTTTCTTGGAGAGGTTGTACCGTACGATGGATGCTTGTTTCGAGATGGGTTTTAAATTCTTGTGAATTTGGAACAATATGTTCAATACATGTGAAAGAAAAGTATCAGGTACCATCGGTACCATCCCAATGGATAAAACTGATAAAACTTTCAAGTGCACGCCCACAGAGTCGGACCAACTTGTTTATGCCAAGTGAAGCCCAAGCGGTTCGTTGCGATCCCGCACACGTCCATGGTCCATGGAGTCCGACTGGAGTCCCATAGTTTGATCCGACACTTGCAACAGGGGTCCAAGCCTCACCCCAACGATAAAAGCCTAGATGCCAGTCTTTGAGATGGGACCCACACCAGGAGCAGTTCGGATGTTATCCAAATCAGACTTTACTTGCATTGAGTCTGTGCTTGGAATTCTTTGTTTGACAAAGTCGATTTTGTTGTTCCCAAAGTATGATTGACCCTCACGTCCACCATTTCATGATTTCATGGTCTGCTTCAGGGGTGGTGACAAGGTTGGTTCCGGGTCTCCCATTTTTCCTCCCAAGAAGAAAAGAAGAAGAAGAACAACAACTGCAATAATAAGAGAACAGCAATAACAAGACCAAGAACAAAAACAAGAACAATAACAAAAGGAAGAACAAGAACAAGAATCCGCCGCGCAATCGCGCGCTCACACAGTTGGAACACCCAATAGCAGCGCCACTGGAAAATCCCGTGTTCACCACTCACGACAGCATCTTTTACATTTCACAGCCCAAACAATGCGTTATCCTGCAAATATTATAAACGACTTGGCGGAGGATGGCCCATTTTACCACCCCATCTGCAACGCAGCATCAAATACGTGCGCAAGTGCATCTGCATTCTCCCTAGTAATGTGATATCAACAGACTAGGGTGGAGGGTTTTTAACATGATTTTTAGTTTTGATATGTTTTAGGTATGATTTGTGGTTGTTTTTTTGGTTTGTTTGTTTGGCCTGATTTTGCAGCTAAGATTTTGATGGGCCGGGTGGCAGCTTACCCTCCCACAAAAACCGTGCCAACAAGAAAAGGACAATAAAACACATACACAAACACAAACGCACCGGGAAACCATGTCTTTTGGTTACAGTGTAGTTGAAATCAGAAGTAATTTTTCGGAACAACAATGCGGCAAATGGACGTCGCCATCTGACATCTGACTGTCAAGGCTGTTACTCTGCCGTTGCAGATGGACGAGCAAGATCTTCGGGCGCTGCATGAAATCCTTCTGCCGATCTGATGCTGGGATTCTGTAGCAGATTCCATAAACTGTACATACTCCAACTATCTCCAACTTTGTTAAAGGCAGATTGACGAATATTTCAGTGGTCATCGCTGTAGCAAGCTTTTGAGGCTCTGTTTTTTGAAGCATCGGGACCAACGGAATGGTCCGCGAAGCAAGGTCCTTATCCAGTGCTTAGTTGCTTACAATGAACTTGCTAAAGTTGGAGGCCACGAAGGGAAGTACCCTCTGGTATAATTGAACATAGCTATTGAACATGGTCATTTATAGTTGATTTTCCCATGAATAATGGTGATTTTCCATAGCTATGTTAGTTTACCAGAGGGTAACCCACCCAAATCGTTTGGAAAAAATGGTGCCCTGTAAAGCTTCGTGCAGCTTCAAAGTTCCAGCGTGACAGTGATGATCCACCGGATCATGGGTTCCAAGGAAATTCAGAGATTCCAAAGACAAAATAAGAATGAAATGGCTATGGATCAATAGCTATGAAAATACAAAAATTTTAGGAGGTTATTCACATCCATTTTAACCCAGCTATTTTGATGTGAACAGAAGGAGTACTATTGGTTTTGACACACTGCCAAATATTGACAAATCAAGAATATTCCAGACTATTTGGAATTTGGAGAAAGATTGATAAAGATTGCCTCTCCTTTCCTCAAGTCAGCTCACATGAGCGACCAGTGCAAGGGCTGATTCTGTTCCACTGGTGATGCGTTTAGCCTGTTGATGTGATTTGTTTTCCTTGGATATCTCCGATTTTTAGCATTTTAGCATTCTTTTCTTCACTTGATGCCAGTCCCAAGCGTGACATGCCGCCCTGCGTAGGAGAGAAAGCCCAAGATGGCAGCACGATGAATGTGAGGCTCTGATGCGCTGGTTGGGCCGAAGGGCAGTGACTAACAAACAGCACAAAAAAAAAGGGTGACATGATGTTTGAGGCTCGATTTAGCAGCATCAAATGAGAGGATTCTTTTTTGACCATGTATGCCCCCAAAAATTGGACACCTTCTCTCCATGGCCTTCAAGACCCATTTAAATTTCAAGAAACATTTTTGGATTTGTTTGGTTTCTTCTTTGTGCAAGGAAACATCACAGATCTCCGGCAACCTGTTGTCACAGCGCTTGCCGC
Organism: Cladocopium goreaui; assembly: GCA_947184155.2. Classification (NCBI taxonomy): domain Eukaryota; class Dinophyceae; order Suessiales; family Symbiodiniaceae; genus Cladocopium; species Cladocopium goreaui. The sequence continues at coordinate 57,637 of CAMXCT020001234.1, forward strand.
TTGTTATTCTCTTCCGCGGACATCGGTCATCCTATTGGTCGAATGGTTGGTGGCTCAAAGTTAAGCCGCGACGACTTGGCCGCGACGACTCGGCGCTAGACTTTCCATTTTTTGGGTCTGGGATCATGTTGATGACTATTGATGACTATATGAAGGCCAACATTTTTTGTTGTGCTCAGCTCCAGCTCCAAAGTTTCATTTGTTGAAGGGGTAGCCGCGTAGCCCAACAGTCATCGAACATCAAGGGGGAAAGGGCACAAGCTGTTGGACCGTCACGACCTGATTTCGCAGTACTATCAGATGCAAAATATGTACAGTATCCCGTTCTTGAAGGTCACAAGATGTCGTTGATGACCGTTGATGTAGGTTTCTATTGCAATCACAGAATTGGGTTTTCAAATAGGAAACCCAAAGTCTCAGTCGATTAGCCATGCTGATGGATGCAACGTGATATTTGCTGGTACCACCTAAGTTCACACACAGAAATCAACAGTAAGGGTGTCTCCGAAAATGGATACCTTAAAGTTGCCTTTTCCATGGGGAAAGTGATGATTAATCAATGGATTTAGGAATTTTAGGGCAGAAATCACCAAGAAAGTGTGAGCTTTGAAGCGAAAGGTCCATGTATCCGTTTCCTTTGGTCCTGATCAGAATCCACTGATCCTGTCAAATTGGGCACTATGAAATTTTCACTTTCAGCATTGTCAAAGGCAAAATTCAAAACCGCAGTTTGGACGAAAATCAATCACAGGCCAACCATGCAGCATGATGCCTATTGGTAGTGGAATCAATTTAGATGTCAGGTCATCACTAGCCAACGCTTGAATGAAAAAAGTTGCAGCACTTGAAGCCGGTCGACATGCTGAGCATTGTGGGTGTAACCGTGGAACCAGTGTCTGTGGGTGCATATTGTAGACACTCGCAGTGACTTGTCTGGATCAATGCACAAATATGGTCAGAAGTTGAAGTGCTTTTGAGGCTGTTGGACTGTCGAAAATTCACCAGACTATGGACTCCATATGAATACTGTAACTTTCAAACTCGCAGGGTTTGCTTTGAAAATTCACCCCTCAATGAGTCTTTTTTGTGGTGACGTGACTGAACTGTGACACCGCTCACACAAATATCCAGGATTGGTATTCCGCTCCAAGGCAGACCAAGGCAACCCACTCAAGGCAGCGAATTGTCGCGTCGTTTTTTTTTCTTTTGGCTCAAGAAGTAGCAGGTTTGGGCGATTTTTTTGCCCTCGGGGTGTTGGTTCTATGATCTCAGCCATTGGTTTTTTCATTTGGCAGCAAGCGACAGCCAATGCCTTTGGGTGGTTGCAATTTTTTGGTGTGTCAAATCAATGCTAAAAGAGAGCACGCAACATCAACAACACTTGAACAGACTTGTTCATGGAACTGTGTGAGCGCGTGAACGCGCGGCCGAAGGCAGACTGCAAGGGGGGCTGGGTCAGACCGAAAAATTCAAGAAACGTTTGGGCCTGCAAGGCTATCTCTCATAACCAAGCACGCCCCTGGCAAAGTTGGGTAATGCCAAGTTCGTATTCAAAAAAACCCCACAGAAGGTCTCCCTAATGAGCAGCAAAACCAAAAATGGAATTCATATGAATTCATGAGATTTGGAGTGGGATTCCTGAGATTTAGTATGAGGAAACCAATGGCAAACCATGAGATTCCTATGTGGGAAGTTTGTATCAGCCAGCACCTCAGAAACGTCAGAACCAAATCATTTTCTCACCAACAAAAACATAGGATTTTCCAGGGTGGCCACCCATGTTGATTACTCAACATTAGTCCATCATACGGCGCCATTCGGCAGACACGGGCCCCCCATGATCGATGGCCTCTCAGGTCCTCTGAGGCTGAAATTCACAGCGGCCATAACTTGAATCACCCGGTGTTTTCTCCAAGAAATCCTAGGGCGCTCGAAGCCGGGTCAGCGCCAGGATATGAGGTGCCACGTGTTGCTGGCATTGCTGGCATTGCTGGCACTGCAGGAAGCAAGTGCTGCGTGCTTCAAACATGTGTCAGGGATGCTCTGGTGGGGGGTAGACACGTAGACGCACGATGACGCACGGGGCGGAGCATTCAGCAATGCATGGGAGGTAGGATAGCTGGATCATGATGGATGTGCTCAGACTCTAGTGGATCAAAGCATGAGTCCTGGAGGTTTCCTAACATGGGGCTACACCCAAATCATCCATTGATAGGCTTTTCCATTACAAACCACCCATTTTGGGGTATCCCTATTTATGAATATGTATGATATGTATGGAAACCACCATATCAACAATCTGCAGTGCTATGACTTCTATGATTGTGACACCGAGTATGCTTCGAGGGTTCATTCTACCGTGGGTTGCGGCTTCAGGTCCTGTACCAGTTGCATCGGGGAAAGCAACGAAGCGGGCTCGTGCCTATGGTGACCTATGGGAATTTTGGCGAAGATCCTGGCAGTTACCATCTGGTAATTTAACATAACTATTGAAAATGGCTATTTATAGTGGATTTTCCCATTAAAAATGGTGATTTTCCATAGTTATGTTAGTTTACCAGAGGGTATGTGACACATGAGCCACGGCAGTCCTATGATTTTGGAGGATCAACGGCTTGATGTCTCCATGGAATCCTCACGGCATTCGAGGTACCAGCACCCGGACCTCCAAGGGTCCGATGTCCCAGGGGTCCAAACGGGGTCCGACGAAACAAGCCAGTGGCAGCTTCGATCCTCAGATCTTCATACTTTTCGGATTGATCCAAAAGTAGCGCAAGATGATTCAGCTCCAAAATTCAAGAGATTGCAACATGTCAGTCTATGAGTCTATGAGAAATCGTTGAATCTATGTGCCGCAGTGCTGATCCGCACATGTTGATGGAGGAGTCAAGACACCTGTGCATCGTATGCGCTCCTCCTTGATAGATAAATAGTCACCGGTCCTAGCCTGATGCTTTTGACCCGGAAGCCTAACCTTGGTTGTGTCAAGGTTCCATCTTGAGACATTCTTGGTGTTTTTTTTTTTCCAGATCTTTACACCAAGCGAGCTTACTCCAACCATTGATGTTCCATTGATGTTCCTCTGATGTCCCGTTGATGGATCATTCATGTTCCAATGACGCTCCATTGACGTTCCATTGACCACCAAAAAAAAAAATCTCCTCCGAACGGAGTCCGTCTGACGACCTCAGGATCGGCACCTGTGTGGCTGGGAGGCCAGAGTATTCTGTACCAGTGCCAGACCATCAGCAGCGCCTTGGAGATAAATCTGCCATGATTTTGGGGGATTTTCATATGATTTCCAGCATTAAGCAAGAATCAAATGCCAAAAATGATAAGACATGAGAAACACATGATAAACAATTGATTTTGGAGATCAAAAAGGCCTCTGGCTTAGAAAGATTTTCATGATGAAAAAAACATGTTGAAATTTGCAAATCATGAGATCACATGTTCCTTTGATGTGCTGAATTCCTGTTGGAGAAATAATTAACTGAAACTTCAATCTCATGTGTACCTTGAATTTTGTATTAGAAACCGCTGGGCGATTTCCACGCCACTTGAACATAACGCTGGCATCAGTGACATCCAGCAGAGGTTGACCGTTGACGCTTACGGCACATGGTCGATGGTGGTGCCATTCACAGGCCGGGGAGCCAATGGCAACTGAAAGTCCGCCGATCGGCGTCCCGGAAAAACTATGAATCCCAACGGCCCAACTGGTCTGTGTGGATGGTTCTTTTTTGCCCGATCAGTTTGAGCCGCAGCGGAGGTGAAACGAGACACTTCACTGTGCCCGAGATTGACCAAGTTTCAGACGACTCATGTTTCTCTGCTGAAGCTACCTGTGGGATACTGATGCTGCGGTCCAAATCTGGGGCTTGGCATGGCGGATAAATTCATTGGGTTCAGCTTTAGTCTGGGGCGCATACTTAAGGATCTTAAGGGGCTTGAAACATGCCAATGCAGGTGCTTCCATAGCTCTTCCGAGCCGGTTCAACTCATAGTTCTTCTATTCTAAATCCAGCCTTCAGCACAACCCAAGAAAGCTTGGGGGCGCTGCTCACCCGGTGCTCCACAAACCATTGAGCACCGAGCGATCCTTGCTGCATCCTTGTGGAACTCTATCTGTATCGGCTGTAATTCGCAAGAAAGTTGGAAAGCTGTGTGCATACCGTAATACCAATGTTAAATCTTATTTTTGGTTTGTTGGTCACACAACAGTGAGCATGGCCTTGTGTTTCGCATTCTTTTCGGTGCTTGGCAACAGTCGAACATGTAAAAATTACCGTGTGCTTGCTATTTAATAGATTTCTGTCCTTGTGCAAGAAAGTGTACAATTGCGTAAATACGCGTGTTTTGGAAGGCTGGAGCAAAAACACGCGGCAAATCTTAAGCTTCTTGCACTGACTGGCCGCTTTTTGGAACAAACTTGGGGGAGAACGTGTTGTTTGTTGTGGCGATATTGAAGCGTTCTTCTGCTTTGCCATGTTAATACACAATGTATTCCATGGTACTTACTAGATAATATGTTTCACTGTGTCACCGCATGATAATGATAATGATAAATGATATATATATATATACATGGTGTTTTCAAAAAGTATTATTTGTTATATTGAATATTCTTTAGTACATATTGTATTATACATTATGTCTTTGAAGTTTATTTGTTGTATTATGGTTTATTTCATTTCATATAATATATACATATTCTTTTGATACCATATAGTCATATAGTATGTACTATTAACTGCATACTACTTGTACATGCTATATGGTATATATTAGATAATGTTTTTTTGTTGTTGTTGTTTTTTTATTTAACCTTATATCTTTTAACTTAAACCTTGTTTCTTAGAACGCTATGAATATTATTTGTATAAATTGTAAACTAGTCAATATTTTTTTACGTGATTTCTTTCAGCTCTATCATATATCTTATAGTTTTTTGCTATATAAACAGTTTTTAGATCTTATATACATATATACAAAGTATTATTATACAGAGATAGGCATCAACACACACACATATATATATATAATAGATATTGTATTACATCATATCTATGCTATACAAGATAATATTATGCTATGTTCTATTGTATTATATTATATTATATCATATTACATTATATTGTATTATATTAAATTATATTATATTATATTCTATGTTGTTCCATTCTATTAATTTACACTGTTTATTAGATTCTTTTGTGCCACACTTTATAGTATATTACATTGTATTATCGTATCTTATCTTATCTTATCTTATACTATATTATGTTATATCATATTGTATTGTATTGCATTAAATTATATTATAGTTTATTATCTCATAGTTTTTTTGATCAAATAATACAATATAACATTTTTTGCTGTATCATATTAAAGGAACACATATTGCGATTCAACATACTATACTATTAAATGATGATTGTTTGTTACTTCAATTGAACAATGTAATCTATCATTTCTTATGATGCAGGAATGTCCACAAGTTTGTGGGTCCCTTAAGTGATTTCCATGCGGCGACATTGTGCCAGGTTACACCATGCGCTGTGTGCAGTCAGGGACGTGTGACCCTGGATACTTAGCGGTGCGGTCCGGATCCCAGGTGGATACATCCAGCTTTAACAGGAAAAGCCAGCTTCATGGGTGGTAAAGATTCACGACAATCCCTCTGGGGCTGAGAAACTCACGTTTGTCATGTGCATTTGCCCACCGTGCGCCTGGCAGGAATGAACCTTGTTATAGCGATGACGTTTTCCCGGACTGGCGGACGTCCCTTGGATCAGCTGGAGATTTCCTTTCACTTTATCATTCCAAGGTGCAGTTCTGCCATGGCTGCCATGATTCAAATTCATTACAGTGGATCTGTAGGATCTACTTCGTAGTCAATGGTTTATCACAATTTTGACTAAAAATAATGACTGTTTTGTTTATCACAAAGTGTAGTGTTGGAAAATGGTTTGTTTTCCCAATTTTTGATGGTTTATCACAATTTTTCCTATCAAAATGACCATTTGGACAAACCCATTCTTGGATATCATCTCAGCTCAAGTTGAATTCAGCCACTTTTGATGAGGTTCGAAGCACGGACTTCATCCTCCACCAAATTGATATCTTTTTTTGCCTGTCAATGTCATACTGCCAGGGCTTAAGAAGTCTCAAGTATTTTCCCTTCCCCATTGATACTTGTAATGTTTGTAGTTTATTGGATAACTTCTTATCGTAGATTGTGTTGAATTGTGGATGGAGCACCATATCAAGTCATGAATCACCAACGTCCAGAGCCAATCAGCACTATCCAGTGGTGGAGGATCTAAGGAGCTCTGAGTATCCATCTTCCATGGGGCACCATGGAGCTAGGAAAGCTGGTTTCCCATCGCAATGATCGTGTATTTCGATGTATTTAGTGTATTGGTGTTCATAGATGAAACAATTTTTCTGGAGCTCGCTGTTGCGTTTGTCTCAAGGTTGACGTGCTGTCGTCAGCAGCGGAACATCAACGGCTACCTGCGAGGCTATCAGGCGCGATCAACGTGCAGGAAGCCACAGGTCTGCAAGGGCCAACAACCGACAAACATTTCGCAGAGGCGAAGTTGTTGAAAGCTTCACCAACTGGGGTTATTCCAGTTATTCCAACCAGATGATAGATCGATGATAACAAGCTGCTGGCTGCAGCGCCCTGTTTTTTCCCCACTTTGTAGGAGATCCATAGAGATTTACGTGGCCAAAGTGATGAATTTTTGTGGTCTGCTGGGACTGAGTTTGTCAGGTGAATGAGAGACTCTCCCGTCACAAGAAATGGATGAACGGTGAAAGCTGTTGGTGATCCTGCCCTCTGGGGTGGACGTTTGCCCAAAGTTTGGAGGTTTAGTTGCTTTGATGTTAGTTTAGGGTTTATTTAGGACTGGATTGATTTTTGGTTCTTTTAGAGTTTTACGTTTTTGGCACAGCCTGAAGTAAGCGCATAAATTCAACGAGACAGAGAGATTGCTGCGTGGAATTCCGTCCGCTTTGGGAACGTCAGGTTACTAGCCCGATGCCCAAATGGGTGGCCCCATGTCATCTCTGATTTTTTGTCGTCAGACTCGCAGGCAGAGAATGGCATCATTTTGGGAAAGCTCTGGTTCGCTTCATGTTGCACCGTATGCTATCCCGGACAGGCGAAGCCAACTCTTTTGACCTGTCTTGCCACCTGGGTGCTAAGTGAATAGATGAATAGTGAGGTGGTTCATACCGTCATCCGAGTTGGAGTTTTTGAGTTTTGATTCTGGTGAAGCGCTAGAATTAGCTAAGTACATACAATTATATATATATATCTATTATATTGTTTTATTTATATTATATATATATATATATATATCTTAGCAAGATGTTAAGAGTTGAATGGTAAGGCAAGGTTGAACAAATCTGTGCCGCCAGGTGATCAAGGACTGCCACGCCTACGACGCAGGATACTGCGAAGACTGCCCTGTTGGAAGGCGGACCTTGGATGTTTGGGATGATTTTGGGTGTTTGAAGCCGTTCGTAATACTGGTTGATAGGATTTGCTCATGGATTGTGATCATCCCCAGTATATTTGGATATCTTGGATGATATCTTGGATGATCTTGTAATAACTTGTAATGATGGGATAACTTGGATGTTTGCACTCAGCTTGGATGTTTGGGCGGGATAAGATATCTTGGATGATCTTGGATGTTTGGGTGGGATAACTTGAATAACTTGTACTGCCACGGCTGCCACCTCAATTTGCCCGCTGCGCTTGAAATTACCTTTCTTCGAGTGATCCCCACCTGGGTTGCGTGCACGCACCGGGTCGTCATCTTCAATATTTCATCATCATCTTCAATATTTCATCATCATCTTCAATATTTCATCATCATCATCATCATCATCATCATCATCATCAACCATTGATAACCATTATATAATAACCATTAATAGCCAGTATTAACCATTGGCAACCACATCATCATCATCATCATCATCATCATCATCATCATCATCATCATCATCATCATTCGTGCCCACCGTCATCGTCATGAAACTTTCCTCTGACGCAGCCCAGCCATCTCCGGTACAACAAATTTGTAGCGTCCTACCAGCTTTCGTACCTCCCTCCTGGTATCTAACATATGAGTTATGTATATATATATATACATATGTAGCGGATATATAATTATAATATAAATAAATATATATGTAACGTATATATAGATATATACACATACACATGCTATCTAGAGATTTTGAAATGTATATTGTTTAAGATATCTGTGCGTTGGCAGCGCACTTCAACCCAACAGCCCGGTTCAGGTTCAATCTTTACACCTATGCGGGAAGCGAATGTGAGCCCTGCCAACCTTGTGAAGCTGGCAGGCACCTCCGTTTAGTTTAGGGATTTCCTGCCAGCCACGTTTGATTAGAGGTGTATGTTGTGTATAAAAGGATCAATAGCAATAGCTCAAAGATCCATAAATACACACACACTGCTGACACCACTTGGCGTAGATCAATTAGAGGCATCGTTTCATGTGTTGCCTGATGGTAAGCTCACGCCATTCGTTCCCCCCTCTCCACAGCGGGTTTGGAGAAAAAATCCTTGCTGCAATTCACCATGTATTTTAAATCGGCTTAGCTGCGCCCTCCCATAGAAAATGCTTGGAAGTTGAACCCATCTGAAACATTCCTGTAAATTGTAGAGCAGCAAAATTCAGTGACTGCGAGAATCGCTGCGAGGGTGCGCCGCCGCTGTGGACCTTCGACGCAGGGAACTTGCAATGAATGTGAAGCAGGGAAGGAATACAAATTGAAGGGGCACTTCTGACATGTTTGGGATGGCTCACTCTTAGCAGACTTACTGTATATACAGCTAAGTACAGCTAAATGCAATGCGTCACAGCAAATTACTGTTTCTAGCAGTTGGATGACAATGACCAAGATTATATTGAGACTTCTCGCGCGCAAACAAAAACAGTTTTAGAGAGCGGTAATCATGTCTATTAAAGATTAAAGCAGAGATTCCGATGATTAAAGGTTGGTTTTCATATGGCGTCATTGTCGAAGATTTGGACAAGGTCTTGGGTAATCCGGATATGCTCGGAATCTGGTCATGGCAATGCCACGACAGGTTGGAAGGATCCTATACGGATCCATGCTTGCCCTGTGAGGACTGGACAAGATTCACTTGCTGCTTCCAGTTCAATCAGGTTAAATCATGTTAAATGATGTTAAACCTATCTTCACCTCTTTTCCGAAAGAGATTTCTGACTGCAAAACTCTTGCTGTTGCACAGCCACAATGGGGCCGCCAGACCCATCTAGCTTGCAGATTTATCCACAATGCTCGCATCTGAAACAGGTTTTCACATGCACACACTTTCCATATGCCATATTTTTCCATAACAAATATGGTTTGGGATTTCACAGAATGCCATATTTTTCCAAATCCAGGAGTGTCCTACGGGCCATATGCGCGTGGGCTGTGGTACCTTGGTCACCACATACTAAGGACTTGCCCCTTTTAGTGGCGATGAACCCGTGCTTTCGCCTCAACAAAAAAAGGGGCCCCGAAATGAGTGTAGCACAGAAAAACGAATTCTTGTTTCCTTGCAGGTTTCAATCATATCATCATATCCATGTATTATACATATATGTATATACATACATACACATACATATACATATATGAAATACATAACAGGTATTAACGTATAGAATGTGTACATGTATTATATATATACATACATACACGGACATACATATTACATGCCTACACATATGTATATGTAGATATATACACATAGGTATAGCTATGCATATATAAGTCATTGAATGAATAAGTACATGAATCGACAAATATGTATAAATAGATATGAATATATATATATATACATATACATAAACATTTAGAAATACAAATAAGTATATTATATATAAAAGTATATACATATATATATACATATATATATACATAAATAGAGAGAGAGAGAGAGGGATGGACGGACGGATGGATAGACAGAGAGGTAGATACTGCATATATATATATCCATATCTATACCAATATCTAAATCTATATCCATATCTCTCTCTCTCTATATATATATATATATCTTTATATGCACATGTATAAACATAGACATCAATGAAGCCAGATTCTGATACACATGGAACTGAATAGAATTTGCAATGCCATGATGCCAACGTCAATCTATTTCATCTACCAAGGTGGTGCCAGTCCGGGATATTGTGCACCTTGTCAGGTAGGATTTGTTGCTGTGATCTTTGTTCAAAAAGTACAAGGTAGGTTTGAATCGTGTAAATTTTAAGCAAGCCATTGCTTTTAGAGGATCTGATGGTCATTGATGGTCATTGATGGTCATTGATGATCCATTTGGTGCCAGGGTGGAAGCTTCTTTGCCGCGCCTTTTTGTCGGAACTGCTTTACCTGCTTCCCTTTGGACCGGGGCGACTGACTGACTTTTCATCTACTGGTGTCATCAAAGGTGGCTGGGAAAATTCCCGAAATCCATGGAGGTTTATAGATGGATTTTTCAACGCATGGAAGTTAAAAGGTGAATTTTTCCATCCATGTTTGATGACACTGGCAGACTGGAGGCTACTTGTTGGTGATTGCAACATGTCGCAGGAACGCATTCGACATGGTTGCGGTGGACAGCAACAAGGAGTTGGGGATACCCAGTCCAGGATTGATCATGAGCGGACTGGGGTGCCAGGCAAGGGGCCAGGGCCAAAAACGGATCATCATCATGTTTCTATATGGGTGGACATATCATGATCAATTGTCCATATGTGCCAGTTGCTGCGTTGCTCATGTTTCTTTATGTGATATGTTTCTTGTTATTGGACAATTGCGAGCACATTCACCTCATTTTGCCGTTGATTCTACCGGAAATTTCTATCCTGTTGCTGGCACATTTGGGTCTTGTTCAACTTCGAGTGCAACACACCCTATGTCCTCCCACAATGAGAATTGGTAGGTCTAGATACCAGATCAGGTACCTTTAGTAATTTAGATATGCTGATGGGTCAAAACTGGGGTTTCAATGGAGCTGTAGAAGGCTGATCATTTTCTGGACCTAAAAAAACCATCCGGGTGCATGATTTTGTCATGCACCTGGTGCATGCTACTAGCCGTTACTAGCCCAAAGGTGGAATTACCCTCTGGTAATTTAACATAGCTATTGAAAATACCACATTTATAGTGGATTTTCCCATTAAAAATTGTGATTTTCCATAGTTATGTTAGTTTACCAGAGGGTAACGAAACCAACATATCCACACTGGAATCCACATCCACCCCTAGAGATGCCACCAGGTTTGCACCGAATGCAGCAAAGGAAGGTATGAGGACCGAACAGCAGACCCGAGACGAGACATTTTGACCAACGGAACGGCTGGTAGATCTGAGTTGGCAGTTGCTACCTGTGGATCCACTGTGAATAAAAACAGCGGTTTCACAGTGCCCCTCAGGGCGGAATTTTCGCAGTGTGTTTTTTTTTTTGATTCGGAAATGGTATCCCAGCCACCAGCCACCAGCACAGGACGTCTCAGAAGCATGTTTAGAATGTGCCCAATGCACCGAACCAACTTCCACAGAGCTGGTTGAGGGGCTACAGCTTACCGGTGCTTGGGTGCCTTGGCCGAGTTGCACTGCGGGAAATCCGGGGAATTCATATACTCAATGCGAATAAAAAGTGCCCAGAATCTACTCATATAATGCTAAGATGGCTATGGATCAATACCTATACATACCATTTTTAGGGGGTTATTCACATCCATAAATCCCAGCTATTTTGATGTGAACTACAGGGGTACTATTGGTTTTGACCCATCCCCATATGATACTCATATATGAAATAGTCCAACATATATATGCGAAGTCACTCTTGATAAACCGAGTGGTTTTTTCCCCTAGAAATGTGGCCTGTTGCAGCGCCATTGCCTATCAATGGTCCGTTGAGTCCTGCTTCTCTTCTTGGAATCTAATGAATTCCATAGATTTTCTGTAAAGAAAGTATGTGAAAAGACTAGTTTTTTAATGCACTCATCCGTAAAGCGGCTGATAACGATGACATCTGGATGTCTGAAAATTAGGATTTAACCCAAATATTTTCATCATTTTACAGGACCATTGATGATTCACCAATGGAATTGTTTTTTTTTGTAAGAATGTTCGGAATTCCATAGGTTAAATTTAATAACTCCCATTGGGCTTATCCCATTTCCATCCATTTCCCATTTCAGGCGCGGATTGGTTGCGGCGGCATGGCTTCCGGCCGCTGTGTGTTTTGGTCGATTTTTGGTCGCTGGTTGGGGAGTCATTGAGCACGGTGTATGGAAATTGTATGTATGTAGTATATGTTTACGTATACTACATAGCAAGTAGTGAAAAACACAGATAATACTTTATTACATAGACACGTTAATGTTTTCGATGCATTTATTCTAGAGTTGTGGAGGATGGTCCAGTGGATATCTAAACATCCCCCAAAGCAGCCCCCAATTTGCGGATTTGTTTGGAATGACCAGGATGGAGGCGAAAGGGGGTGAAATGAACTGGTTGAGGTCAGGATGGCTACCGGATTGGAGCTGCAGGCGGGAAAATTCGGGAGGACCCAAAGGTTGGGACGTTGTGACAAGGATTGGACCGTTGCACCACTAAAATTGCAAAAATAGATGGTTTGATACTCAAAATTGACATGTGTTTCAAGCTTTCATTAGGAATCCAACTGACAAAAGTCAACAAGACTCAATCTTCAGACACCTGGATTCGCAGTGCACATGACACAAGGTGTTGCAGGCGTGAGGCATTCATGACTTGTGTCTGCTTATCCAGGAGCTGCAGGAATCAATCAGAGATTGGTTACTCTCATATGATTCATATGGGTTTATTCAGTTCCTGTTTTTCAGAGTTTTGTCGCTGTTGCCATGGAATGGCACTGTGAAACTCTGCGAAACTCTGCCAAAAAGGCGCACCAGTGTCGGGTTGATGAATTTTAAGCGCAGTCTCATTGACACTTGCAGGATGTCCCACGCTGTCCTTCCAGCGTTGATACTGAAGCACTCTGTGAGGCAGGGAGACACTGAACATTTGACGAAGTGCCACGAAGTGCCACGTAGCTGTGAAGAGACTGATCTGTTACTTGGTAACACTTAAAACTTGAATAAACTGTATCAAATGCTGAGCATGACCCAGCCGCGGCCAGGGTTCAGAGATTGCAGCAAGGTGGAGCATTCAAGGCCTTTCGCAGCGGCAACTGGATGCAACGTATGGTGACTGCACAGCTTGGAAGCTCAGAGTCCGGGACCTCCCATGTTTGGATCCATTGAGGATTTGGTACATATGAGAACCTGTGCAAAACGCAAATGTGTAAGGACATAGAGATAGACAAGATATGTATGACAAGATATGACAAGATATGACAAGATATGCACTTGTACACTCTTTGTCCAAAGTTATGATGACCTAGCTTCAGGATTTGCAAGCGTCTTCATGTGGCTAAGATATCCGCAATGCGATTCTCCAGCATTTCCTTGTTGGCGCTACGATGCGGCCCTTTTTTGTTGCCCAGGTTGCAACTGGACTTTGCCTCAGTGGTTTCTTCCGTGTGAAGTTGATGCAACGTCAAGTGGATGCTTTCGATGGTGTGGAGGTGGGATATGGCAAAAGGGCTGTTCTGCATTTGCAATCTTCATCAAGAACCTTCCTGGCTTGATCTAGGTGACCTAAGAGGACAATTGCAAGCATCTTTTCTTTAAAGACTTTCTTCAGAACCATGCCAGTTCATTGAGTGGATCAGCAACGTGGTATACGACATATACAACTCTCTGCCCCGACATTTGTGGTAGTCTTTGTCTTAGTCCTCGTGGTCGTGGTACTCGTGGTACTCGTGGTACTCGTGGTACTCGTGGTGCTCGTGGTGCTCGTTGTGGTTGTTGTGGTTGTTGTGGTCGTCGTCGTCGCTGCTGCTGCTGAATCAGTAGAAGCAGTGGCTGCCAGCTGCATTCAATGGCGAGTTGTGTCCATCCTGCAATCTGGTGGTCATCGTAAGTAGCACCAGTATTATCACTGATCACTACAGTTAACATGCAGCCAGCAACGAAGATGATACTGGCGGTGGTGTGGTGCTGATGCTCGTGCTGGGTGTGCTAGTGGCGGGGGTAATCATGAACACCGTCATGAACACCGTCATGACATATGATGACATATGATGACATATGATGACATATGATGACATATGATGATGTATCATGACATATCATGACATATCATGATGTATCATGATGTATTATGACCATGGCAATCAAATTAGTGGACATGTCACAAGCTGCGCTTGTTTGGAGCTGCAGATGGCGGAGCTTGGGGACTTCTTCAGCGCAGAGCTCGAGCTCGGATGCCTAGATCCAGGGACCTCAAGGACAACTGATATCTTTTGCATATCAGTTTTGACAGTTTTGATACACATGGATTAAAGGTAAAACTGCATATATAGATATATACGTATATTTCATGTATATATCGAGAAATATATGCATATACAGATACATATTCACATAGATGATGAGGATAAGGATGACGAGGATGATTGTGATGATGATGATGATGGTGATGGTGATGGTGATGAATATCATTTTGCTTGTCCAAAATAATCCACGATGTGCTTGTCCATTGAGGACTGAGGGGCCGTTCTGGTACCATCTACCCAATGGTTGTTGATCAACCGATCAGATGGATTAGGGAGGGCTCACTTTCGACGCCCTCTGCGACTTTTCTTGCCCAATGACCCAATGACCTACCCACACAAAGATCACGACAATTAAATACGACGCATGATATATACACATACATATACATATAACTTATCAGAGTACAACGAAAATGACTACAGGATACACACATTTAAAACGTAGGAGATAGTGGATATGATGATACTTAATGATATTTCCTGTCCAGCTGCAACTGGGCCCAAAGAAATGGAATCACCAAGGCACCTTTCCAGTTTGGACGGAGCAAATGCTGTGATGGTGAAGAGGGGCCTTCAGCTCCCCACTGGCCTTCCAGAGGCGATCATATTGGATGATATTGGTGAATCCTGACATATCTGACATACATCTTGAAGAAAAGTGAGTGACAAAAGTAGATACATCTCAAACAGAGTTATTTTTGGGACTTTCCCGATATTTTTTTGTTTCCAAAACATTCCAAAACAGCTTATTGTGGGATCCATCGGAATCCACTGACATTTGGACCAGGCCTCAGGCTACTTCCTGCGAGTCTTCTTCTACGACGCTGGCGGGTGCGCCGCTGCGCCGCGCCGCTTCCGCCGTAATGCCCGTTGTGAGCATTACAATCCCTGGAAAACTTTGTCAGATGCTGTTGAATGTCATATGTCATACAACACATTGTGTATATATATATATACATATTATATACACAAACTATCATAAACCACTACCACACATATATATATATAATTTACAGTATTACAATCTATGCAAGATACAAGATACATACATATACATATACACATATATATATATGATGTATATATAGATATATTACAATCTATTACCACTACCACAGACAATGCGGTCACCGCGGTGAGGAGCTGCTGTTCGGCCGTGTCGACGAATCCCTTGTTCGCCGACTCTGAGGAGCGACACAAAAAACACCCGGGGAAGCCATGGGGTTTTCGGAGGGGTTTCTCCACGTTTTTGTTGGTTTCTTTTGGTAAGTGTAGTCTAGGGAAAACTGGAAAACCATTAGATATTCTATATTACATGTTATGTAAGTTATATACTACTATTTTCATTTTTTATTACAGTGCAATATTATGATGTCACATGATAACTGTTGGATATTCGATAACCATTTGTTTGCAGCTTCAATTAACTGATAGAAAAAACGATAATTGAATAACCATTGGACAAGCTGGAAATTTTGGAACATGTTTGAAGATCTTTTCACTATGTTCATAAGCGATTTCATAGCTATAGTGCACACAAATGTGCACCGACATTTACCCGCTTGCAAGAGTGGGAGTGCAGCGACCCGGTCTAGCGCTTGGTTTTGGTCTTGCGTGACCAGAGCCAATGAGAACCTTGCAGTACCCAGGTCTTTACTCATGGTTTCATGGAGAATGAAGAGGTGCTCAGCGATGCAGTGATGACGCAGCCATGAACAGAGTGTAACCGTTTTTCAGCAGGTTCTGGTCGAGGCTTTTCCCAGGTATGATCTCAACCGGCAGCCACTGGGGCACCATGGAAGCTGGGTCCTTCATCCAGGCCAAGCTTGAAAAAAAAGATGCACTCAAATCTTTGCTTGGCGAGCTAATTAAATGTTTCCCACACCAGGCCTTTCAGTTTCTCCCTGCTTTGGAACTCTTGTGTAAAACAGGTTTCGACCACCTCCTGTTGCAGACAGATGTTTGAGGGTAATCTTTTCTGGCAAGGGTCCGTCGGACGACGATCCCTATGACCATGGTGAACATGGATGCGATTCATACAAAAAGATACAACAACTGCCTTTGACGCCAATGCATCCGAATTTGGTCCAACAGATTTCTTTTCAATCGGGGTCTTTGAGAGCTGTTTCCCGGAAAAAAGTCCTTCTACATCCTTCTACGAAGGTCTTCAGAAATTCCAGAGTAAGCCGTTCTTTCCTTGGCAAATGATGAACAGCATTTCAGTGGGCATTTCTGTCACCGGAATTCCGCAGGATTTTAGTCTGGAAGGACGAGAACTTCTCGTGAAGGAGAGCCCCAGGGCCTGGCGACCAGCTTGTCCAGTTAGGGCAGTTAAGGATTGACCAAAACTCATCAGTTCTTAGTAAAAGAAGCTGAGAAAATCATCCACAACCTGGGGGGAATCGAGTCGCACTGAAATAGCGAAAACATGGGCAAAGAATTGTTTTTTTTAAAGCAATCCTCACATATTCACTGACTTTGATATTGGGCTTTGGTTCAAAACAAAATTTTTGCCAATCTACTAATCTACCCCAACTGGATTGAAGATTCCCATCACCAGTTTTTTTCGTAGTCACCAGTAATCAGCAGCCATTTTTCCTCTCCCTTCGTTTTTCGACCAATCTCCAGGAAGCACTGGAATTGACCAGTGAAGACATCTCAGGGGGTCTCTGGGAGGCCCGCGAACGCGGGGATTTAATGGGGATGTCTTACCCGTATACTGCATATCACCAAGCGATCATCATGTAATATATGTAATGTTCAAAAGCCATACTATATATAGGCAGTTATTACAGGGGATTTGGATCTACCCTATATATATATATACACTATATAATATTGGGAATGATCATAATCCGGACTGACATGATGATTCATCATGATGACAATGATGAAAAGACATCAGATGAGATTTCGTTGGAACTTGCTGAATGTGAGTGGAAATGCTTCCAACACCCGTTCTGGGAAGGAGATGTTAATGTGACAACATGTTAGGTTTTGATTACATTAGATATCATTAGATCATATGAATCATATGTATCATTAATGTGGGTCTGGGTATTTGTAGTACCTGATCAACAGAATGTCGGCCCATACAGTCGCCATGGTGATTTTTGTTGCGAAACATCAACAGTCTGCTTTGGGTCCATCAGTCCATGATATACCATCTGGTTATGACATTGCCAGTTCGCCATGGAAACTCCCAACCATAAATGGAGGTTTTTGTCGCGAACATCATCTATTTCGATTAGGGCCATCGAAAAACCATGGCGAACTGTTAGTCATAACCAGAGGGTACATCGCAACAGCCAAATGATTTTCCAGGATGCGTTTGCACGCGTCAGTGAAACTTGTGCCACTACTGCGACTCCCAGTGCCCTGGTTGCGAAGGATGAACCATATGAGAAACACAACCAGGGCATGCAATCTGGATGTGTCTGAACATTCTGAACATGGGCTACCCTCTGGTAAACTAACATAACTATGGAAAATCACCATTTTTAATGGGAAAATCCACTATAAATGGCCATTTTCAATAGCTATGTTAAATTACCAGAGGCTATGCAATTTACCCACAAGTGTAAGATGTGTAAGGCCATGTGGATGGGGCGAAATTTCAGCGTAGCATTGTGCATTTTTCTGGCTGCGCTGTGTAGCGGCAGACATTCAACTCTTTTCCCATATGGGTTGCATTTACTCACTTCAATGATTCAACACTCTGCTGATGTGCTCAGTGAAGAGTGGGAGCAACATTTCGAGTCCATTTAATCTATTTTTTTTTGTGTTTATAATTTGTTTGATATGTTTGACAGAATACCTGTAGAAAAAAATAACACCAGATATGTTTGATATGTTCTGAAGTTTTGTTAATTGTGACTCTGGTTTTCGGGATCCATGGTTGAGACAAAGAAATCCCACGATTTTCCGCTGTCCATCGCTCCATGGAGCTGCAGTGGTGACTTCCTCAGCCCAGGCAGCTGGATTGCTTGTGAGACAGCCAAGGCTGCAGATCGGCTTCCCTGCGATGGGAATGTGGCTATGGATCAATACCTATGAATACCATTTTTAGTGGGATGAACATCCATAAATCCCAGCTATTTTGATGTGAACTACAGGGGTACAAGGTTTTGACCCACTGCCATGTTGCGATGGCCCTGTCTACTTACTCTATGGCCTCGGATATTTTGGGCCGCTCCTTTGGCAATGCCCATTGGCTTGGGAATCACAGACAGCAACATGCCAGTCCAGCACTCCTATAAGGATTGGTATGGCGCCAAAAGATTGGTCCATCAAAATTAGATGATTAAATTTCGATATTTCAAATACTCAAGGAGATCAGGCACTTGTGGGGCCTCCAATTTTGAGATGTTGGGCTCTGCCAACTGGTGGCACTGGGTTTCAAGCAGCTTGGAAGTACATAGGCCTAGAGGCCGCCTTAGGAGTGTGCAGGACTTGCCGGATGATAAAGTGTGATATGATACAATACAAATAAACAAAAAACACCTTTTGATGATATTGAATTACAAATACATTACGACACTTTTTGAGTATATTGAATTAGGATGAATTAGGATGGATTACAATTATGACGAAATACGAGGAGTAATACATATATAGTGAATAGATGTTGACAGGCATTGTTTGTATCTATTGATGGTTGTCAGATGGCGCAGGCGCTACAGTTGGGCCTTCCTGTTGGTCAGAGAGCTCTGTTGTCATCTGGCCTACTTGGGGGGGTGCATCCCCGCTAGTAATAACCAACAAGACCAGGAACCATATTATACCCCAGCGAAGTATACATACATAATATTAGTACATATTTACATGCATTAATATGTATATATATATATGTATATGTATATATGTATATAGGTATATGTATATATATATACACATCATTATATATATATAATATGTCTGATTTTTCCATAGTTTTTTGGGGTGCAAGCAGACTTTCATGACTTGGGGCACAGAACCATCCCCAAACGACCCGACCTGATCAGCTACAGATTTGGGCTCCCGCTGGGGTACCCAAAAACCGGTTTCAAACGCCATTGATGGTTTCAAACATATCTGGTTATCTGATTTTATCTGTTTGATGGTTTCAAAATGTTTCAAACATCATTGATTTTCATGAAACATGATCAACATTCATTGACTTATGTTGTTTTTTGACGTATTTCAGGGAGGGTTCCAACCACCAGATATGGGTATGGTACCTGAAAAACCTGAAAAATTGGGAGTTAATCCAGCAACGTTTCTTAGGTGCGGAAATGATGATAAAGCTCTAGATTTTTTTTGGGCTTCCCCAACATTTTAAGACAACCGCATATCTTAGGTGTTTCAGCACCAACGAGACCTGGGGATGGCTCCAAATCTGTTGCCATACCAGGAATAGACCTTCATGAACCAGCTATTTTAGGGTACCGATACCTGAAATATATTAGAATATATTAAATATATATATACACCTAAGTATATTAAATATACTAAAATATATTTTAGGTTTTTGACTTTTCCAAATATTCCATCAGATCCAGGTTCGGACCAATCGACCAAGGCCAATGCCTCTGTTGCACTCTGCAGGGAGTGCTGAGGTGGCTGCCATGGGTGCTGCCTTCTCGGTGAATGAGGCCGTGCCGTGCCGAAAGAATCGAAACGGAAGAATCGATAGAAAATGCATCTTGAAGCTGCAAACACACATCTCTCTCTCTCTCTACATATATATATAATTATATATACATATTATATTATATGAAATGACATATATGTATATATATATATATTATTAAAGACTAATACTGAAAACGGCCACTCGTGACCAGCCAAGAGATGGGTTTGCGGCACATTCAGGCGAAGTATTTTAGGAATGCAAGTGCTTCAAGAAACGCCAGGGGCGGGTCTGATTTCCGCTTTATAAAGATTCATTTTGCAAAAGATGCTGTTCATATACTGTGCCCATTTGAAATGTGTACACCCCTGCTGCACAGACACACACATACAGCGCTGCGTGGAACTGGAGGCGGACAGATTGATGCAACAGGATGGATCATCGCCCTTTTCAGGGGCACAAAGCTAGGGTGAATTTCGTGGACCAATGAGACCCACTGTGGCACTGTGGGGTTACCACATCAGAAAGCGAGCCTTGGTGATCTTGGTGTTGCAAAGAAACTTGAAAGATAGAATGTTGCCGTGGTCTCCCAGCCGGCGGCCCCCCACGCATGGGCGTCAAACAAACATCTCTCTGCAATGGAACTTTTCGCGAGCTGCCCCTAACACTGGTTGTGAGGTTGCATGTTAGTGCAAAGTTCCACTCCGCTCAAGCATGCACCCCTCCTGTGTCAGGCCGTTCTTTATTTGTTTGGATACAATGCTGACGGGTAGTCCAGCTAGCATTTTGCGGATTTCCTGTCCCAGTCGTAGTCGTAGTTGTAATGGTGGTCGTAGGGGCAGGAGAAGCAGGAGCGACCAGGAGATGGAGGAGTAGTAGCACTAGCAGCAGGTACGCGGAAGATGTACTTCACAAATTTGAAGGGCGGATGCTGCAAGTACATTTGCTACGCAAGAGGCGTGCAGTCATAATCACACTTGCGGCATGACTGCTTCTTGTCGCAAGGACTTCCAAATCAGTCGAACACATAGGAGTGGATGGGGGTACGGTTAAGATAAACTCAAGAACTTTCCGGTGCACGTTTTACCTGGACCTGGCCAAAGATGTCAAAGTCTCCGTTGAATTTGAATTTCCTGCTCTACTATGCTTCCACCTTTCTGTCAATTCAAAACACAAGGATCGTAGGCTGAAACGCGCAAGAAGTGTGTCCAAAATCGTGAAATATCATTGAACATGTGTGGAAAACTTGTGATTTAGAGATCAGTGATCCTGGTTCTGGTGAATTAACCATAATCGGGGTTCTGTTTGCCGTGCGCGGCTGATGTGAACGTTCCCACTCAACTGTCATCAAATCAGAAATTCGGCACTGATGAAGTGAACGGACAGGGCACAGGGCTGGGTGGGGGTGGATGGATCAACACATCAGCACATTGCAGCCATTGCAGCTGTGTTTTACTTGGCTAATGGATATTCGATGGCTTATCCCGAGCTGCCCGAAGGCTGGCGATAGATTGGTGGACATCGAGCAGATCTACAATGCAGGGAACTCAACAACCGAATTTTATAAAAAGAAACATTGCTTCTACATGAACTTTGCTTGTCTACTCTTGCAATGTACAAACAGCTGCTAGACATTATTCGCTTTGCTCCTACGATTCACTTGTACGACCTGCCCAACAGGCATTTGCCTAACAATATTCTGCATGCAGATACACAAGATTTATAGATGTGGGATAGGAGTCATGTCTTGGTGAGGAGACTTGATCCCTGTCAAAATTATGTAAACCACAAAATTCGACAGACTTCAAAGGCCCCAGGGATGTGTCGTACACGAGTGTCACAAAGCAACCATGGGGCTTACCCATCAGTCGATGGCGAAAGATTAAACATCTTAAGTTCCCCCATCCAACAATACCATAGCGATCCATGTTTCTTGACGTGTACATTCGAGATTACATCTCCTCCATGCAGAGATATGCATATGGTTGTGGCCAAACAAGCTTTTGATTTCGCTGATAAAACAAGGCTGATTCCTGCTGAGTTTTGCCAAATCCGACCTGAACTTGCTGGGGGGTATGTCTTTCCATCCAACCCGCGTTACAAGACAGTGTGAACGCGCAGAAAAAACGTCTTCCCCGAAACGCATTGCATTCCGGGCAAACCCCTCATGCCCAGTGCCTATAACCTGTCACGATCTAAGGCTATTGTGGACAAGATCCCAGAAAACGCCACAGCATCTTGGCCGTTTCGCTGTGCGACAGTGTGTCCCTGAAACATGGCAAGTGGAAGACAATCATTGGGTTTTGCTAACCTACGGTCTTGTTTCATGATCCGTGGGCGATGGCTCTGATGGCAGAGCAATGGAACATCATGGAACATCGTCCTCCGCAGGCCTAGCAAATTAGATTCATCGTAGCGGATCCAAACAGACAGCATATCTAAGCCATGCCCACCACACAGTCTCCCCAGATGCAATTGAGAAGTGTGCCATGGAAGTGAAATGCTGACAATTTCTATTTTCGTGATTCAGTGTTGTTTATTTTCATCCGAACTCATAGCACATGTACATATACAATATAAATGTTTGGCTAGGAAAGGGTGCTTGCTCGGTCGCCTATCAATGTCTAGAATGTTCTCCATCAACATCACGATGGAAACAGGGGCTTCGTAGAAGAGACATCCAAGGAACTGCTAGCTTACACTTTGACCTTCAAATGGGTTCGGCCAAAAATGTGGTATTTTTCTCAAAATACGGTAGACCGTTAGATTCCCTGAAACTTTCAGGCTTGTACAACATGAGTAGCGTCCCGCTAGCTTTCGTACCTACCCCCTGGCCTCAAGTTCAGACAAACCTAACTACTTTATATATACATAATATATATATATACATAATATTATATATATATGTTATATTTTATTATATTATATATTATATTATATTATATTATATCATATTATATTGCATTACATTATACTACATATATATATATATATTTGGTGAAAAGGGTCAAGGTGGGCTGGCAGTTTTTCCGAGGTCTGGCAACACTTGATGCAGCCCCTCTTCGTTGGACAAAGTCTGGTTGGCAGCGTTGGACTTTTGGAGAACACCACGACCACAAGCTCTTTGGCAGATGGCTATGGATCAATACCTATGAAAATACCATTTTTAGGGGGTTATTCACATCCATTTTAACCCAGCTATTTTGATGTGAACTACAGGGGTACAAGGTGTTGACCCACTGCCAGATGGAGGGGCAGAATCAGGAGGAGCGTCCAGAAAAGAGCATTAAACAAATCCATGGAGAAGGCCCCCATGTGTGTAGATGAATGCATACCAAGCATCATCTGCAAAATGACCCCAGGCCATTGATTTCAAGATATATCGATTTTACAATTTCTTGAAGACGCTTCTTCACAGTCGAGCTGGTTCAGATTGGACAAAAAGAAAATCAGCCACTGCCTATGGTTGATACTCTGTGGTCTTAGTCGTAGGTATACGCTCTGAAGGAAATAATTTCTGATTTACGAATAAGTCGGGCAGCAGCTTTCTTGATGGAAAATTGCTATATACTTCCAGACGTCCTGCCGGTTTGGCCAGGGAGTCTTTCATATGCATTGTCCCACTATATTATGCGGACTTTGTGCACCCTTTTCGAACCAAGATTTAAAACATCCACTCAGAAGGTTCGACAATCCGCATTTTGCGGATTTTTGACAGCACCTGACTCACCCAAGCGACTTTTTGGTTGAAGATCGCTGCTTTTTGGCAACGTTTCGGACGTTGAGGCACAATGTTTCCCATGTTCACCGCTCAGGAGGCCTGCAAAGTTGTGATCTGATGACTCTGGGTGAAGTTGATAGACAACAAGAATATGTGAGGAATGCATCGACATTCAAAGATGCGGTATGAAAATCAGATGGCTTGCACAGCTGTGGATGAGCCAATACTGATAATGCTGGCTACTACTCTGTTGCATGATAGAGCTTGAGGGTGCAGTACGAGTATCTTTAAATGTTTACACATCCTTCGTTGTCCATCAGTAGCTTCCTACTCCGTCTAGCACAGGCGAAGGCCCGTCTAGAGCTGTTGAAGAGTGGCGCACAGGAGCTATCAACAGCTGCTGCTTGGCAACGTCAATTTTTGGAAGCTGAAAACATGTGGGGCAATTTTTCACAGCGTCTCTAGCCATCTATCAACATCTATCAATTCCCCAGTCTTGTTACTGAATATCACCTGAGTTCATGTAGGATGTGCCTTGAATTTGTCACGATGATGCTGTACTGGCCTGAGGGTGGTTTTTGAAGTGTGCTGCAAACGATCCCTTCCCTGAATTTCTGCAAACGATCCTCATTGAAGATGCTTAAATCATGTTAGATACCCATTTGGATTCGCGATACTTCGAAGCTGGACATATTGACGGCGGACTCATGGCCATTGACCATTCAGTAGCCTTGTCGCGAATGCATTAGATTGAGTACCATGACATATTGCAAATACGATGGATTATGCATACTTTGTCTTCTGGTGTAGGATGTTTTTTGGATCTCCATGCAGGGTTTTTCCTGGAAATGACTTCTTCAGATAGTTGGGCCAGAGCTGGGCTAGGGCCTAGCACCCACCTTGTGGGGCTGTGCTGGGATAATAAATGTGGTAGATCCACTTAAAACATCCAGTGCTAACCAACCATGACTGGAGGTCATCTTAAAAATGATCCCAATCATAGGAAAACACCCAATGATAAACCGCTATTGGATTTGTGGCATTTTTTGGCCAATGAATCCTGACCATGGTCCAATGCTGCTGGGCCCGCTGGGCTAGGCGAGGCTAGGCGATTGGCCGGAGGAAAAAACACCATGAGTCACCAGATTTGAAAAAAAATGTTGAGTTATAGTTATCGTATGGTCTAGTTATGATTAATGTGGTGAACCCTAATGCCATAGTTTATCATAAAACATCCCCAATGGAGGTTTATGGCATTGGATATAGCTCTATGATCCTCTATGACTGGGATGATGTTTTTCATGCCCCCAGTCATGGTTTGGTTAGTGGATGGTTTATGGCAGTGGGCTTACCACATAATGAATCTACCCTCTGGTAAACTAACATAACTATGGAAAATCACCATTTTTAATGGGAAAATCCACTATAAATGGCCATTTTCAATAGCTATGTTAGTTTACCAGAGGGTAAATGACGCCAGTTAGTTCACAAGGTATCACTGCCCAGCATGGCAGGCTACTGCGCTGCACCAGCAATGGGCTTCCGAAATTTCCAGTGGCGCCCGGCTGTTGCCGCCGAAATTGCAAAATCTCCAGGACCTGGTGGATTGACTGGGCACTGGTGGTTCCCAAAGAGCCAAAGTGACACCATTTTCAGCACCGAGATTGCGACCGGTGGAGGCCCTGAGAACCCTGCCATCCTTGTGACTAAAATCAGGCACTTGAAAAACCACTTGGCACATCTCGCAGTTTGCACCAGATTGCACCAGTGCGTAAGATGTAAGAATCTTCAGTACTAAGCTTACTAAGCCAATCCAAGTTGTGTTCTCCAAATTGGAACTCTGGTTTTACCTTTAAGGTATCCCTTGGTTCAGTTTTCATGACAATCCAGCTGCAGAGTGTTGGTGTTCACCAACCCATCCTGGGGGTGCACCCAACTGGCCTCAATCTCTAGGAGATTGATCGTTTGACGGGTGAAAGCACCAAAAATGCCACCTTTGACGTGGTTCGCATGGCTCAAGCCATTACTTGGCACCTTGACAATGGGAAGAATATGGGAAGAATATGGGAAGAATATGGGAAGAATATGGGACCATTTTATAAGGGATAAGAATGGCAGCAGAATGGATGACAATGGGAGATTGGCTGATTGGCTTGTTCCAAAAGTTAAAACAGATTGTTTCGCATTGTTTCGCATCATCCCAGGAAACTTTCCCATGAGCTCAGCGATATGAAGAACTCTGCGACCCTGTCGTTGGATGACAAGGTGAGGTGTAAGACGATATCTCTGGGCAGTTGCAACAAATTGTACCTATGTCTTGGAGGGCTGTGAAAAGATGAAACTTTCAACATCTTTCAACATCTTTCAACCTTTGCACAGCCGATTCAAATGGAAGTTTGAAGTTAGGGCGAGAAATCAAAGGATGCCAAATGGACTTTCATACGCCACGCAGCCGAGGAGACAAAGATGGGGGAACTTCTTCAACGTATAGGACTCTAGTGGTGCATGAAGTGCTGGCTTGAAAATAACTTTGGATTGAAACTATTCTAACATATTCTAATTAACTAGTGGGCCGGTTTTTCATTCCATGCTTCATTCATCCATTAGATCTTGATATACCCTTCGGTAATCAAACATGGCTTGCTGGAAAATCCCTGAACAAAATAGATGTTTCTAGCTGGGAAAAACATCTAGGACCTAGGATATCTAAAACTGATTTTCCAGCAAACCATGTTTGATTACCAGATGCCAATATATGGCTTTATCATTGATTCGCAGAATTCATCCATTAGATTCATTGGATCTTGGCCGGAGCTTTTCCAAAAAGTCGGCTCCAAATCATCCAGCTCATCCAGTCATCAAACAAAGGTGACTGACCAAAGAAAGGTGACCAGTGGTGACGACTCCCCCATAGATTAACCATTACCATTAACCATTACCATTAACCATTATTATTAACCATAGACTCCCCCATGACTCCAGGATCTATGGCCCTGATGCTTCTTGGCACCTGGGGAAATTCCTGGTACCATGGGATCGAGCCTTGGCGACGATGATCCGTGCAAAAATGGGTACCGTACGGGGGGCCCCATGTGGTACCGTAGGGTAGATCATGGATGATCATGGATGATCATGGTGGTTGATCATCAATCATTGATTCGGATCGCAGATGTCCGAAAAAAATGGGTGATGAATGATGATCATAATTGATATTTCACAAAGGATCTTGGGTCAGGATGATGGTAAACATCATCCAAATTAGGATGATTTACCAACATGCTCCAATTTTGCAAACATTTTGATGATTTGGTGAAGATAATTTACCAATAATTTTTGAAGGATGTTTTGAGCCCTGTGCTGAGGATTGGCGCTTGAAATGCCAGGCGGTCTGACAATTTTGGCAGGGACTGGGAGCTTTTGTTTCATGCTCACACCCTTCTCTCATGTCCGGCAGGCAACATGTATGGCGAGAATCGAATTAAGCTAAGTATGGGATATTCATTCCCTGTTCCAACGACAGAAACCCAATTAACATGTGTTTTTTTTCCACGTGTACATTCTTTCGCATTATCCAAGACTATTGACAAGTTGGAAGATGTCAAATCGACAGCCTTTATGGCTGGCAAACTCAAAGAAACCAACATCTTGAAATATGAATTGATAGTTCAAAGCTAAAAAGTGGAGTATTGTGATCAGGCTGGTGACAGGGCCTCCACTAGTGCACCAAGCTCAAGAATTGTTCAATAGTAGTTGGTTAGTATTGTTTAGTCGAGTGTAGATGTTCGTGAACTTCGGATGCCAATCATCCGCAAGATACAGAGCCGAGGTTGGCAGGGTGAATGAGGATCATTTTCCCTCTGGTTTTCTGCCACGACTGTCGAATTTAGAATCTGAAGTGTTTGGTTTGATATGAGCTATGGTCAATACTCATGGTTAATAACCATTAATAGGGGCTAGTCATCCAATGGTTCATAGGGATTTATAATAACCGTTATAAGGATCCTTATAATGGATGGGATGACCATCAACCATATAGTGAGTATTGACCATGGCTCATATGACATGAAATGACCATGATGGTCGTATATGAAAATTGATGATATGTTCATTCGTTTTCTTGGCGTCCACCTCACCATTTCAAATCGTTGTTTATCCTTTCTACACTTGGGATGATTCCCCCGAGCATGATTCCCCCGGAGCACATTTTGCCCATTTTTCTATCATTGTTGGGCAAATCCCATTCTTGTCAGTGAAACCCAAAAAAAAACCTTGGTTCAATTAGTTCAATTCCCTTCCAAAAAATCTCACCAAATATCACGTTCTAGCTGCTTTCAGGGAGTGAACTCCCAATGTTGAGAAACCTCCACGAGAGTATCCCTGGTGCCCGAGGTGCGTGAGGGTGATGAGTTGCAGTGGCCGCCCTTGATGACGGGCTCAGCTCTGGGGGGGGCAGAGCCACCGCCTGGAGCCATTCCGGTGGCAGAAGCCAGGAATCGACTGTGGAAGAACTTCGAAGAGGCGAAATTTGATGATTTTGGGCTGTGGATCCACTTTTGTTGGATGATCAGATATGATTAGTGAGCTCGTACTAGCCAGTTTTTGTTGGGGATGATCATCATCGGAATCCCGAAAAAAAAAAGGCAGTAGAAAGGGACACTGCTCACATGTCTTCCGAACATGGACATTGGAGAAAGGTGTAGGTATGTTTCGAACACAGTTGCACAGAGGTTGGAAAATGCAAGCTTTGCCGCCGAGAAGATGAAATTTAAAGATTTTGAATGGTTTTAATCGCATTAGACACATCCTTGTGAGATATGGAAAACACGTCCAACTTCTCCAAGTGATAAGATTGCCGGTGCTCTCTGGGTTAATATCTTCCACATGCTCTGCTTGCATTCCAGAATTGTTTGAGTGCCAACCTATCAACACTTATCAACTCATACCATGCCCCCGACTTCAGTGAGGTGTTTCTTGATTGAAAGGATTGTGGATGTGGGTTTGTTTGGCCCGAGCAGCTGGCCCTGTTTCTGAAAAACGCAAGGCCCTTAGGGTTTCTTTTGACCTGGGCTGATGATTGTGGCTATGCATAAAACACCCAGGTTTTTGGCAATCCTCAGCTTTACCGGAGCCAACATTCCTGGGAGACAGCGCTGGTTAAAACGGGCCCCATTTTCAGCTTCTCAAGGAAACTGTCCCACTAGCCCACAGATACTGCTAGAACTCATATGGGTATGGATCAATACCTATGAAAATACCATTTTTAGTGGGATGAACATCCATTTACCATGGGTTTTGACCCATCCCCATGTTTAAAGTTGCCCTGAAAGCCGACATCCGGCCATCACCACAATGTCCAGGTGGCCCAGTCTTGCTTTAGCTATGCGGATGAGCTCCTACTGGCCATCAGCACACGGACAACCACCACAGCATCTACAACACCCACACCCACCACATCCACCACGCCTGTTGCATCGACAACCGAGGACTGCGGTGTTGCATGTGGGCTGATTGTGTCAAGAAATCCACAAACTGTATCATCCATATCAATCCATATCATCCACAGAACTATATTTAAATACCATATGGATGATATTTTACTATATTTAAATACCAGTGTACCATGGTATCATCCATATTTAATTCGTTGATATTTTACCATGACCTGCACCATGGGATACCATGGGTCAGGTCATTGCTAAATCATGATGGAATCTGCAGGATTCAGGCGGCTCGAGAAGGTGCACCATGTCGCATGGGCTCTGGTGCTTGGATAGGTAGAGGGTATTGTTCCAAACTTCTTCGTTTGATGATGATGATGATGATGACGACGACGACGACGATGATGATGATTCTTTTTTGTTTTTTCCTCTTCTGAAAGGGAGCTTGAGCATGTTGTCAAGATATGCCAAGACTAGGAGTGTTTGTGGCCTGAAAAATTGCACAGCGTACAGATCGTCACCTCAGTAGCCTCAGTGATAGGTATCTGCAGGAGACATAACTTTCATCGCTGTGGGACGGACTTTCATACATTTTGATAGTCTAAGTCGAACAACAGGCCACACGAATGGAAGGAGGAACATAAATTTGCCCAGGAAATCGATGGGCTTCACCAGGGATACCAGGGTACCATGGATTTTCTTCACCTAGAAATCCATGTCATATGTCACCCGACAGATTCATATTGCGAGGTGTTAAGTTACACCATACTTACATGATACTTACATGATGGTTACATTATTTTTCTGCCTGACTTCAACTTCAAACTGAGCACTGCTGGAACTGCGGTGCTGCTGCAGGCTTAGCTTCTCTACCAGGAGTTTGGATCGGGTGCTGCCAATGGTGCGAAAAGTGCTCGTTGAGGTTGAAGGTTTCACCGAGCAGGTGCCATGCTGGCCGTGCGATCGCCCGTGCTGGCCGTGGTTTTTCGCCATTTCAAAAACTGCCGATCTTCGATTTTCAATCTTTTATATCTTGGTTGAGATTCTCCCAAGATTTTTTTTTTGGATGTTCATGATGTTCCCAACATTTGACCATCTCATGCTCCGAGGATAGCCATGAATCAGTGGTGATGTAATTTTTCTCCAGGTGGTGGAGCCCCTAACCCGTGATGGCGCTTTGCTGCTGGCTGGAGATTTGCCAAACATTTCCTTCCCAGGCGCCGGAGATCGACAGAGATCTTGCCTGGTTGAAACATGTTAAAACAACCACTTTGCCTATTGGATTGACCAGATAGTCATGAAGAACTTGGTTGAACTTTCCAATATGGTTGAACCTGGTGATGAATTTACACTTTAGCGTTTTAACAATGATGATTTTCCGTAGCTATGTTAGCTTACCAGAGAGTAAAGCCCTTTGACTACGTGTTGTTATTTTCTCAAGCACATATTTTTAAGAAATGGAGAATCCCAGCCAAAAATTCCGCAGGTTTCACAAGAGATACAGTAAGAATCCATTTTCAATTTGACTTCTAGGGCATTCGGCTGCTGGAGCAACTTTCTTATCCTGGCTAAAACATTCCAGCAGCATCCGCTGGATTATACTCTCATGCACGTAGGAGTCTTTCAAGGAATTCAAATGAAGTTAATTGTATTCATCAGTGAGGATGAATGAGATCCTCATGAACATGCAAGAACTCATTGTCTCATGTTCATATCGCCTCAGTGGTGGAAATCCCTTTTTCTTGAAGTATGTGTATGAAGTCCTTGTGATATCTTGTGATGATTGGACAAACAACATCAACTTTGAATAACTTTGAATATTTACCCTCTGGTAATTGAACATAGCTATTGAAAATGACCATAGAAATAGTGGATTTACCCATTAAAAATGGTGATTTTCAATAGCTATGTTAGTTTACCAGAGGGTAAGAGTCAATTCCCTCAAAAACACCCAGTCTCCACCACTCCACCAGATCCTCCAGGCACTGGAAGTTGCAGCGTCCGTGGCTGGTGCCTGTCCTTTGCGACCGAATTCTTTGATAAAGACGTCATTCTCTCGGATCCTTGGCGATGGCGGCCACGCAGCTGGAAGATGCTGGAAGATCTGGCAAAAAAAATGCCCCCAAATACACCATCCATCATGAAAAATATATAAAAATATCATGAAACATCAATTTTTTTTTATGTGATTTTAACATCCATAATACATCCATAATACATCCATTAAATATC
This sequence comes from Cladocopium goreaui, assembly GCA_947184155.2. Taxonomy (NCBI): domain Eukaryota; class Dinophyceae; order Suessiales; family Symbiodiniaceae; genus Cladocopium; species Cladocopium goreaui. The sequence goes on from CAMXCT020001234.1 coordinate 89,139, forward strand.
CACATCCATCATGACTCACATCGCTAGCTGCTTGAAACTGCCAGCGCGTTTCAGGATGTTTGGGAAGGTTTCGGAGCCCAAGCCGTGCGACCTTGGATCGATCCTCGCATCGAAGATTTACGCCTCAAGGACGTGACGTGACGTCGACGTGACTTGGGCGTTTTGAAAGGTGGAATCCATGAAGTTACCCTCTGGTAAACTAACATAGCTATTAAAAATCACAATTTTTAATGGGAAAACTCACTATAAATGGGCCATTTTCAATAGCTATGTTAAATTACCAGAGGGTATGCTGAAAATTGCCATTGAAATCCATTGAACATACTGGTTTTTACAACAGAAAGAAATCGTGGATGTGGATACTTTTTCCCCCTATAGGACAATATGAATATGGAATAATATGGATAACAATCTATAAATGGATGATTTTCCAGGAATTCTTGAAGGGTATGCTCAATCATCTCCCATTTTGTACAAACCTTCCAATTGAATAGATCCCATACGCTGTGCAGGACGCTTCAGAGGAGGTTCTGGCGTTGGTGTGGGGTCGGCTGCGGATCTTGGAGGAGCCCTTGAGCCGGGACTTTTTGGATGACATTTTAGCCTTCAGCAAAGATGGCAATGGGAAATCCCTATAAAATCTATAAATGGAGGGAAAATCATGGATCATTGGGTGATTTTTGAGCAAGCTATAAGCTATATGTTTGATTACGGAGGGTATGCGATCTTTTTAGGGTACCTCAAAAGATATCATAATATCTCACGACTGGATGGTACTGCATTTTCCAAACATAGTCTCACACCATAACATTAGAGGAACTTCTGGCAAAAAAGGGGATCACTGGCCATCACTAGTTACAGCCTCTACCTGTTTTGCCCTTGGCGCGATCCTGCTCGTGACCAACGGATTGTATGGCAACCTGCAGCACCAGATCTCTGCCGCTTTCTACAGAGCAAGAATACGCAAAGTAGTATCGTAATATGAAAACCAACGGATAATGTCAACATCGATAGTCCATAGTTATGCAAGATCAGTGAGTTCGCACAAACGGCCTGCAGATGCTCGCTGGATAGTGGCTTTTGCATAGTCCACGAGACACATCAAGACTCAAGATTTCCATCCCTCCGATAAAACGATAAAACGATGAAGCTGAAGCCTAGAGATGAAACAGGATACCCTCTGGTTATTTAACATAGCCATGGTATAGATGGCCCTATAGATGGTTTACCTGGGTTTACCTATGAAATACCTATTATTTAAAATGGTGATTTTCCATGGCGAAATGTGAATGTCATAACCAGGCTGGGTAACTTCTCGGGTGCTGAGGAGATTTTACTGGAGGTCGTGGACCTAAGATATGTGCAGCAGCAACCGAGCATCGGGCACCTAGGCTCCACTAGGCTCCAAGCGCTAGGAATGGTGGAAAAATCCATGGGGGCCGTTACACATACTGTTAAGGCAAGGAAACATAAAATGAAACAAAGAAAATGTGCATTTTCTGAGAACAATCACAGTGCCAAAAAATATCTCCGATGTAATATTGTGTTAATAATATATCTGTATAGAATTGTATAGACATATAAAAAAGTGACATTCAGATGATTCAGATTCATAGATTTTTCAGCATTAAGAAAGTCCACTCACCAGCTGAGGTCCGAGATTGCCAGCTCATCAGAGAAGCTGTCCATGCACTTGTCACGACTCCTGCCCCTGGGACCCCTGGGACCCCTGGGATCTGCGTGGATCTGCGTGGATGGTGGCTTGACATGGGGTGAACATAGCTACGCTGAAACAAAGCGATGAGTTGATTCCATATATGTATATAACTGTATATTATATATATATGTATATATGTAATATACCGTCATAGTGACGTAGAGATTTTGTTTTGTTGGCTGTTCCAGTTCTCTAAAAGAGCCTTGCCGCCAAGGACTTGGTCAGAGGCGCCGCAGAATGCCGCTTGAGTTGCAATTTTTCGAGGTTTCGCCATCGATTTCGATGGATGTCTGTGGATTCCGCTGGCTGAAACCCAGGTGACCATCTTGAGCGATCGTCCTGATGCCTTGTGGCACTGGCAGGACTTGAACCTGGGGGGCAACCGTGGCAACCGCAATTTTTATGGGGAAAATCGTGAGAAACCCATGGATTTAGGGGTACTGTAGCCTATTTTCAGACAAGCGCAATATTTGGGGCGGCACGATTTATCAATATCTAGGTTCAAATGCTCTAAAACTTCCGCGAATTCAGTGGAGGCGTCCAATGCCCCTTTTGTTTGGGAGAACGTAACAGGGCAAGACTACACAGGAGTATACGACCCGACGACCCGGTCGTGATTTCGCCATTTCTTACATAGTGACAAGTCCTTTCATCGATTCCTGGATTCCATGCCCAATGCACTCAAGATGGCGCCAGTCTTGGATGTTAGCAAACTGCAAGCACAGAAAACTGCAAGCACTAGCGCCTTCACCAATTTTTTGGGTCTTGAAATCCGTTGGGGTCCGTTGCTACCCGGACCTCTATGTCCATATCCTTCAATATCAATAGATACCATAAAAAAGTGCCATGGTCAAGTTAAATGGCTGATTTTCCCATAAAGGGGGATGGGGTTGGATGACCCTACCCCAAAAAAGCTCTGGCTTTTGACCACGGCACTAATATGTCAGCAAAAAGATGGTTGAAAAAAATCATCGTGACCTGCCAAGGTGTCACGCCAGTCGATGTCCTAGGAATGTGTCAATGTGATTCCGTATCTACGTCAATACACAGAAGTTAGTACTTAAATCAAAGAACTTTTCCTGATGAACTTATCTGATGTAAAGGTGAGTGTCTATTTGTGAATATATCATTAGAATTCCGATACACATGATTTCATGATAAGATTCCATGGTATTTTCAGCAACTTTCCATTTCTCTTTCATGGTAACATCCATCAAATCCATGTTTTTTTTCCATGAAATCGGGATTTTCCAATAGTCAAATCCATTTTCCATGTTTTTTTATCATCAAATCCATGGTTTTTCCATCAAATCCATGGGATTTTCCAATGATCCACTGCTGTTAGGAGCTCAAACGTCTCCAGACGTTTCTCACCGCGGCGCGGCGCAGCGCCGCCCTGTTGGCCCGGCGACGCCTGGGCCGCATCGAAGCCTTGGCAGCGTGGCTGGCGCGACAGAGGGACGATGGCGGCTTGGCTAACCGTTACACCCCCCCCTGCGAAACAGTTTGCTATGGAAAATCGCTACAAGGTGGTGCCCCAGTTCGTTAGCTAAGTTGGTGAACATAACTCCAGTAACTATGGTTTATGGCAGATATAACGAACTAGTTAATGGGGTTTATAAACCAACTTATAACTGGGGGGCACCATCCTGTAGTTTAAATAGGTAAAAATTATCTATAAATGATGAAAATGATTCATTTTCCCATGAATATGAACAATGAATATGAATATCCCATGAATATCCTATTAATATCCCTATAAGATCCCCAAAATCTCCCATTTATATCCCATTAAGATATATACCCTCTGGTAATTTAACATAGCTATTGAAAATGGTGATTTATAGTTGATTTACCTATGAACATGGGTGATTTTCCATATCTATGTTAGTTTACCAAAGGGTAAACATGATGTTAACCATGAAATTAACATATCTAGGTAGCTCAAGTAGACAGGGACGCATCTTGAGCCAATGAGTCCAGTGGTTTTGGGTTTACACGGTACAATTCCGAAAAGAATTGTTGAAACTGCAATGTAGCGACTTCTTCTTCTTCCTTCTTCTTCTTCTTCTTCTTCTCGTTCTCGTTTCTTGTTCTTCTTGTTGTTGTGGTGGTTGTTGTTGTTGTTGTGGTGGTGGTTGTTGTTGTTGTGGTTGCTGCTGCAGGGAATAACATGTACCTTTAAGCTTTCTGTTGCGCAAGCAAACCCATCGACGAGTAGTGACCACTATATTTTTGGTAAGCAGACCAAAATATATCAATCACTATCATCCTGGTAGGGAGATGTGAAGAGTTTTTTTTTGACATCCAAGGGATTCTCGTTGGTTTTGTACATCTTGACTATGTCAGAGAACATGGCAAAATACAGAGTGTTTTTGCCTATGTTTTTGATGCCGTGTTGTTCATGTGATTCAGTTTGAACTCACAGCAGATCAGATGGTGTTCTCACACATGCCCGCGCCTTTGGTAGCTTGACTCTACAGTTCTTTTTTCCCAAACTCCTTATCGTTTCAATGAGGAGTGTATGTGTTCCTGTAGATGCACCATGCAAGCTCGAAAAGCGACCGTGTTGAACTGTAGCATTGTAGCCCCTGCTGCAAGCGCTGATTTGTCAATGCATGTTCCACTGAGATTGAAAGCGGCTAGCTACTACGATCCAAACACGCTGTCTAGTTCTGTGTTTGTCCAAGAAGCAGCTTTGGCGTACATGCATTAAGTCGTTCATTGTTGAATGAACCAGGTTCTTTGGTAAGAATGTGAGTTTTGCTTGAGCGGCCGATGCAAGCTTGCCAAGTGCTTAGGGCTTAGGATGTGCAGTGTGAGCTACAACATCTGTATTCAGTGGACGTGGAGCAAAGTGCATATCCGTGGAAAGACACATGTGATCGATATGTATATATAGGTTATATGTATAAATTATATATATAAATAAGTTATAATATATATATATATATATTATGTGTATATATATATACACACATGTGTATAATATATATATATATATATATTATGTACATTATTTGTAATGATCATGCGTGTGTGTGTGAAAGCAGCTAGTTTTCATGCGGGGAAAAAAAACACTTTAGATTGGTTCAGCTTTGTTTCAAAACGTGACCAGGCATTCATCAGTCCGTGGCCAACAAAGCTACTGATGCCATGTCAAGACGTTTTCCTAGGTAACTCCAAGGCGATGACAACCTCAACATCACAACCTTAACATAAAACTCTCTTACTCGGTCAGCAGAGCATGGCTGTGGTTCCAGGTGAGCACTGGCAAATCTGCATGACATCCATTGAGTGGATCTTGAGGGATTGGTTGATGTAGACTTCTTGTAATTCAGTTGTTTAAATCTCACCAGGGTGCCAAGGATGGCCCAATGAACAGTCTGAATTCTTGTCGAAGAACAGTGGCTTTACATGTTCATCATGGGGATGTTGTTTCCAGAAGTCATTTTTGCAACCAGTTAGGATACCACCACATATATATATATATATACATATAATTATTTATACAGTGTATATCCTCGTTGTTTCTAAAAATGACTATACATATTTCTTTAAATATATATGTATATATATATACACACGTGTATAATATATATATACATACATATATAGTGTGTGTGTGTGATCTCTCTCTCTCTCTCTATTTAAAAATATGTGATACAGTGGCGAACACAATGGTGAACACTTGCCCTCCGAGGATATTTCTTGGGCCCCGCAGGGTGGAGCTGGCGTCAGCCCTGGACTGCTTGGAGTCCGAGGCGTCGCGGTAACCCTACGCGCGTGTAGCGATCCAACCCCGAGTGTTGACGAGTTCAATAGGAGACCCGCATATTTTGTGGTAAAATCCATGGTTTCCGGTTGAAATATCCTCTGGTAAACTAACATAACTATGGAGAGATCCACCATTTTTCATGGGAAAATCCACTATAAATGGTGATTTTCCATAGTTATGTTAGTTTAGCAGAGGGTACTATTGAAGTTTCCCTTGGAACCAATCCATTGACTAGTGATTTCATTGAGTTTGAACCGACTCACCGATTCAGCCATGATTTGTTGGGTGTTGAACCATGAACGGAATTGATTGCATTGAATGATTGTTGATTAGTCATTATAGCCTAGTTGGTTGTACTAATTCGCATGTGTATTGGTGAGAATTTCAGGACTTAATCAAGGGATACTTCGTGACCAACCAGCATTTTGAGATGTGATGGTATTTTTCATCACTCAGACAAACTGCAACCGACAATGGTGTGCAAACCTTCAAAAAGGTCGGGCCAATGATTTGACCCTACCGGCTACTTGGTGTACACTTGTCATTGTTGTGTTTGTTCAAGGCATCCGTAAATACTTCCCAGCACCCCGGCATCTGTTAACCCTTCCGTGAAAAACTACGCGCAAACACCCCGTTTCGCCCACACCCTGCTTGACTTGGGACGGACGATCAATAAGGGTAGTAGGGAATATAAAAGTCCCACCCCCGTTAACTTCTACATTTATTGAAGTTCTTCAATAAGGATTTAATTCTCCCACCCGCGTTAAGCTTCTACATTCATTGAAGATCTTCATTGATGATGACGACGATGATGATGTTGTTGTTGTTGATGATGATGATCATCGATCATGATGATCATGATGATCATGATGATCATGTTGGATGATGATGATGATGATGATGATGATGATGATGATGATGATGATGATGATGATGATGATGATGACGTTGTTGACGCTGTTGTTGTTGATGATGATGATGTTGATGAGGGTGATGATGATGATGATGATGATGTTGATGATTATGATGATGATGATGATGATGATGATGATGATGTGGAACGAATTCGCACAGCTCCCTATGCTGCGCGTTCTGATGTGGAATTTTAAGTTGCTGTAACCATAATGCTAAAATATCAATTATTACCAGGTTTTCAGCTCATACGAAGAAGGCGGGTCAACAGGCGCGAACAAATCGAGGTGTTTGGCCGAAAAACTACCAGTTTTTCAGCGCCCAGCTGCTGGCTGATTTGGCCAACGACTGACATAACTACTCGAAGATTTTGATTTCTTTAAATCCACCATAGGTCCACGATAGGTTTGGTGTTTGGGATGGGGTTAGCGAAGGGAAAATCTCCAACGGAGGCAGCCTGGTAGTAGCAGTGGAGCCTTCTTTGCGGCCAACGATGCCGCAAGGAATAAGCTGCTTGGGCCATTTTAAGCATCTGACACTGAACCCAGTCGAGTTTTCGGGACATTGGAACTGCTTGGGGGATGATGATTGGACCATACTGCCATTTTTCATATCAGGATGACTCTGATTGTCTTGCTGATTTTTCAGGATGACTATAAGATTTTTGCTGCCCCTGGCAGCGTTTTCAGGGTTTTGTGTGTTTCCACTATCATCCCAAAATGCCAAGCAGATGCCTGATCACCAGTTCGCCACCGGGATAACTGGGAAATGACACTGGAACACAATGGGAGATGATGTCAAAGAGCCAAAATGTCCCAAACGTCCAGTGCAGAAAAGTTACATCCACAAAAGGGTTCCTTACCAGCTTGGTGGTTCCAAAGTTATAAGCTAAGAGCGATGTATCCTTGCCACATTGGTCAAACTAGACCTGGGCTCAGCAAACCTGACATACATCTACCTCTGGATGGCGTTCTCGGGATGTGAAAGATACCATGAGATACCAGTTACATGCCAAATTCTTGGGGTTCGATATCGATATAATGATGATATATGAACACATGACTAAATATTGTAGTTCTCTGATTATTTAACGTAGCTATGGAAAATCACAGCTGTTGATAGGTAAATCATCATAAATCATCTGTTTTGTTGGCTCATTTTAGCATATTTTATGTTAAAGAACCACCCGGGTATCGCCCATGGCCATGGCACCATGGGCACCATGGCACCTGCCACGACCTGAGGCTCCAGCAATCCATTGACGATCAGGAGCTCTTGGCAGCGACCAGCGGCTCACAAGCATATTTACGACGCTTGGAGCTCCGAAAAACCGAAACATGTGAGATTTATGTGAGATTTATCACCACCAAGATCCTTAAAATTAAGAGATATATCATATGAATTCATATGATATATCAGATATTCTTCTACATCCTTGGGAGATGTTTTGCTTTACATGTTTGATGTTTGGCCGGACATGAACCAGGTGTTCCTCCAGGAAAACGGCAGGTGGGAACGACTGCTAGCCCCAAGGATTGGTGGTTGCGAAGCTTTATGACTAACCACGACAATTGTTCTGCTGAATCCACGACAATTTAAACCGATCTTTATCGCGGGTGGCAAGCGAGTTTTCGCCATGTTTGCCGAATCTTCGGTGTTTTTTGTGGTTCCATTTGTGACAAATGTCCTTCCCATAGTTCAACAAGTTGTACCAAAATCTTTAAGTTGCAAGGGAAGGCACCGCTTTGATCTCGAGAGTGTGTGTGTGTGTGAATTTCCAAGTTTTTCGAACTCCTACCAGTAGCTAGCAAGTCTTCATGTTTTCTCTCGGTTTTACCGTTGTACCCCCAGGTATCCATGTAGGATGTCTATAAAGGCACATGATAATAATCAATTTAAACAATTTGCAGAAACAGAACCAATTAGCCTCTGGTTATTTAACATAGCCATGGAAAGTGGCCCATTTATAGATGGTTTACCTGGGTTTACCTATGAAAATAGCATGGTGATGTTCCATGGCGAACTGTGAATGTCATAACCAGATGGTAAATCATTTGCAGACCTATAAAAAATGGTGATTTTCCATGGCTATATATGTTAAATAACCAAAATAATTTGCAGAAACAGAACCACTTATTGTGAAATCCCCTGAAACAGGGATAAATCCAGCCAGGAATTGACGCCACGTCGACGAATCGACCGGTGGCATTTGCAGGGCTGCTGCAGCTTGGATTTGACCAACAAGTGGCCGGAGTTGTTGGGCATTTCACCAACGAAAAACCATCCAAAATGCCAGGAAACATAGTGAAAACATAGTGAAAACCATTTCACACGATGTGTTTTTTTTTTTCGGGGCCCCATTTTCAGACACACCTACACTTTTCTTTTTTAATCATTTTTGAGGTCCATTTGAGCCCTATCCCGCATGTAGTGGGCTCAATGTGGTGACAGAAAAGAGGGGGAAGCTTCAAAGTTCCAAAGGCGTGGTGAAAGTGGCAGCAGGAGAAACTGCTCAGTTCTTTCAACCTTCCAGGTCCTGGAAAGTTTTTTTCCGGACTATCAACCGGTCCGATGATCTCCAGAGAATTCCCTGAAACCAGTCAGCACAAGGACCTCCTTAGCAGCTGCAGAATGAAAAAAAACATATGGTTTTTTTGACCATGGTCACCATGGCCTCCGAGTCGTGAGGAAGAGCGGCAGCACCATTCTACGTATTCGAGCACCAGGTGATAAGCCTCATTTGATGATGCATGCAGAGGCGGGAACGGATCGGGAATGAGATGATTGATGACATTGATGACCTATATAGCTATCATTATCTATATCTGATATGATTGTTGGCCATTTCAGATGCTTACATCTTTTTAGCCGACTTTAACCTGCTCACTTGGCATATTAAAGTTATCAGAGTACGGATGCTCATGCATGACCCAGAAATCAAGAAGTGCGTGTCAGGAATCTTATCAAAAGACAACACAGGGTTCTCTGCCGGCATGTGCTTGTTTGCAAAGCTCTGCCAGTGAGAGTGGAAGCCTTTGGTGTACATCACAATCAGAGCTATTCTGCTTCATGGCGGATTGAAAGTAACAGAAGAAATACCAAGTTGTTGGAAATTCTGTTTTTGTTCTCAACATTTTTTTTAAAGATTTGACAGTCCATGAGGAGGTTCCCCAGAGGGCACGTGCTTTAGGATGTGCCACCACTTTTTGCATGTCCAATTTTCCATCAAGTTTGTGGCCCTATCGGCCTCTGATCCTCAAGGGCATCACTTTCTGCCTCTCTCATGTCAAAAGTTGCGCCACCAAATCCCCCGGTTTATTATGTGTCTGCAATCCAGATGTCCATAAATGTCTTTCGAGTTTGTCACATCGCCAGCATGCAATAAGTCAATAAGTAAGTGTCCGTCCTGTCCCCATTCACCCGTGGCTGTTACGTATGTTTGCCCATCAGAATTCGTGGCATTCCCATAGTGTTCGAAGAATCATTCGACATCATTCGACCCTGCCGGAACAATTCAGTGTTTTTACCGGAAAACAAGGATCATTTCATCCCTATTCATCCCTATTCACCCCGATTTGCTTTGATTCATCCCCCAACAAAATCCAAAACGAGCAATATAAGTTGTATACTCTTGCCCCCCAAAGCAATGAACAGCAAGAGTTTTGAAAACTACTTGGTGTTATATTTCGATATGGGGGTTTCTCAAAACGCCCAAGTTAGTGGTTTCCCCGTTCATTTCCTTCAAATTTGACACAAATAAGTTGGATATGGGTATGATAATGAAAGGGGTTCCCCATTTACGAAAACTCTCCATAGTTCAAAACTGCAAGGCAAAAGCCTTCCTTCTGTCGCCTGACAATTTGGTGTCGCCACTGCAAGCTGGTGAGGAGACGGGTGAGGCGCCTAGTGGGTCACTTGGCACACCGAAGAAAAACATGTCAAACACCCCACCCTATGGTCACAATATGTCACAATCATATTTTTGCTTTTCCCCCTACTTTCTTGTACCGCTCACTTTCTTTTTGAGCTGTTCAAAATGAACGGGGGATGGGATTAATTACTTGGTTTGGAGGCCAAAGATGCGAATGCCTTGGAATCGTGTTAAAACGATCAGGCAACTATTTAAGAAAAGCAAGATGTTCTTGCGGGGATGAGCATCCATTTGCCAGCTCTTTTGGGGTTCACAAAGAGGGCACCAGAAGAAAATCGCACATGCTCTACATCCAAAGTTTGGATGTGATTCAACAAACACAATTTGCGTAGCATGGTATGGGTGAAAATGGGGTACCCCACAAAAGGACGGTTTACCCATAGTCATATGGCAAAAATGATTCAGATCCCATAGCCATATGATGAAATCTGGCCCTCCGCAGCTGAATTTCACACTTCGTCCAGAGATGACTTGGTGAGTTCTGAAGGACATCATGATCGCTCCATAGCTGTTTCTCCAGGGAGTGAAAATTCGGATGCGAAATCCATGTCAATGCGATGTCATTGCTACCTGAGACTGAATCTCTATGAATTTCTGGAGGGTCTGTTATTCACCCGGACATGGTCTGTCACAAAAATAAGCAACTCTGCAGAATAGGACAGTAATAACCCCCACGAACGATGCGATATTTGTGACAAGTCATGTAAATTAATTCGTAGCAGGACAAATGGCAGGAATCCACAAGTGTGGCGCTGCGACAGCAGGGTTCCAAAAACATTTTGCTCATTAATCCGTTTGCTGAACGAAACTTCAAAAACGAGATCCTTTGGGCCAGCTTTGGGCAGCAGCTAAGGGGTACCCAGCAGAACAGATCCAGCACAAAATTCCAGATATGGACATCGATCATCCAAGGACTTATGCACAAGCGCACGTGGAGTTGAGGTTGAAGACACCTGGCAGAAGGGTGACGAACACATGACGAACACATGACGAACACATGCTGCCATGATGTAACATTGGTCAATTGATATTCCACTAAAAATATCAAAAGATGAAGTCATGCCGGAATATCAGGGCAGCGTTGGGAACTGGTCAGTGATTTTTTCTTCGCAGACACTCTTTCTGAAAAAAATGTTTTCACTCCCTTTTTATATATATATATGTATCTCGTTGTATATCTATATATATATATATGCATATAATATAAATATAATATAATATAATATAATATAATATAGTATAATATAATATAATATAATATATAATATATAGTATAATATAATATAATATATAATATAGTATAATATAACATAAAATAATATATATATATATTATATCCCTTTATTCCATTGGCGGTTTGTGTCCATTGCCTTCAGGCGATTGGTGGGCGCCTTTGACGTCACCAACACTGCGGTCGAGCCCACCATGGAAGGCTCCTTGCCCTTCGTCACGCGCCATGAGCGCCGCAACTGCGAAGTGCTGCCGGAGGTCTTTGCAGAGAGGCGGATGGCCACGGGATGGTATACCCTCTGGTAATTTCTCACAGTTTGCTACTGAAAATGGCACATTGACACTTGATTTTCCGATATTTTCTGGTTGGTGGTGACTGGAACCATGGAATTTGGATTGACTTTCCAGAAACAGTTGGGAATTTCATCATCCCAACTGACGGACTCCATCATTTTTCAGAGGGGTTGAAACCACCAACCAGTTTTCCTATTAAAGATGGTGATTTTCCATGGCGTAGTTTACCAGAGGTCCAATACCGTCACTAGATGTCAGCATCCCATTATCCATGGGGGTCATTGGGGTATACCACCCAACACTAAGCCTCTATCAGGAATGGTGTATTATTGGGTTTACTACATTATGAAGGTTATGAGGTCAAAATGCTAAAAAAACATCATTTTTGAGCTGCATATGTTTGACATAGAGTAGTTACAACACCTGATTGACATATTCATGAAGACTGGCAAAAAATGACAATGGAGGATTTTGGCCTAACGGATCACTGATCAGTGGACACTGCTCAGCTTGTTCGCTCCGGGGCCTGTAGACTGTGTCCAGGCATCCTGAGATTGTTCCGGCAGCCCTGCTACCCTTGGATGGATTTTGGGTCCTAACTGCTCGGGACGGAACCAACGCTCGGTTTCTGAACATCGATGATGCCTGACCAAAAAAGATGGCTTCCAATGTCGCATGTCGCACAAACAAACGCTTTCCAGTGGATCCTTTTTTTCACTCACCAGGCAGTCATGTAAGTCTTGTAACATGTCTAAATATTCAAGTAGTAAAATATAGTCCAACTCACATTTTCAGTAAAAGTCACATTTTCACTCACATTTTCAGTGGTCACAAACATGTTGAATTTTGTTGACATGTGGGTATGGGTCAATACCTATAGATACATTTTTAGTGGGATGAACATCCATTTACCAGCTATTTTGATGTTCACCAGGGGTACCAGGGTTTTGACCCCATTCCCACATGATTTTTTCCCTTATGAAATCCTGTCACAGCCAGGAAGGGACCACCATCCGACTGCTCTTCCAACTGGACGTACCGTCAGGGACACCTCCATGGCGACTACTGGAAGACACCACGGATGTCCTCTACAAGTTGCCTGGAGACGGTGACTTGGGCTACAGGTGATTGGAAACCCGAATTCATATACTTTCATTGCTTAAATCGATGTGTATATATATATATGTATATATATGTGGTATGTGTATATGTAATGTGATGTGATGTGATGTAATGTATGTAAATTAGAGTATGTAAATTAGTGTATATCAATTAGTGTATGTATCAATGTATGTATTAGTATATGTATTAATGTATGTAATGCCTGTAATGTGTGTATGTATGTATATATGTAGGTAGGTATGTATGTAGGTATGAAGGTGTAGGTATGTAGGTATATGTGTATATATGTACATGTGTAGGTATGTAGGTATATATATGTATATATATATATGTCGTATGTACGTATATATGTAGTGCAGTATGTAGGTATGTCACGGTATGTAACGGTATGTAACGGTATGTCACGGTATATATGGAACGGTATGCAACGGTATGCAACGGTATGCAACGGTAGGTAGGTATGTAGGTATGTGTATATGTGTATATGTGTATATGCGTAAATGTATAGGTATATGCATACATATATATATATATATTCTGCAGCCCCAAGACCCAGCCTTTTAGGTAGAAGGAGCGCCATATTGAGTCCATTTCGTGCTTCAACATCCCGAATATCTGGGAACCCCTCTATGTCTCTGGTTAAGAACATACTATATAGTACTACACCCTTACAATCAAGTTGCATGTTTGAAAATGATAATTCATTATTCCGGAGTCATACTATGTTTACTTGAAAGCTACCCGCTTGTTTGAAGCAATATTGCATATGGTTGAATCATGGCTCTTAGTTTGTTCTGGAACATTTTTTTGTAAACACTACATATTGCTCCCTTCAACGAATATTGTGCTTTCAAAAGTGAGTACACGTATTCGCTTTTTGGAAAGTAAGAACATAGGAATGCACACTTGAAATGAAGTGTTTGCTTTCAAAAACAGTTTCTTCCAAACCAATACGACATATTGAAATGAATAAGTACACCTTTTGAAGACACACCTATTGAAAAGGAACGCAAAGTTCGTGGAGAAATACTGCATCCTGTGAATAGTTGTTCAAGCTCTTGTTTTGTCGATTTGATTTAATTCTTCAATAGAAAAATGCATCTTCATGACTCAACATGTTTGAAAATAATACCATTTTCATCCATTTTCTCTGAAGTAATACTGCATTTGCTTCCAAGATAACCCACTGTTGCAAGGAAATGTTGCAACATGTTGCTTCCTCAAGAAATATATTGCACTGTCTGAAACGAGTAAACACTACCTCATTGGAGCGAAGAATTGTTCCTGTCGACAAGTGTGATTTTTTAAAAGGGAATGCTACCGATCAAAGAGGAAGGCGCATTTTTTTCAAGGCGGCACCCTTTGAATAAAAGTGTCGAAAAAGCCAGCTCTTGTCAATTGGAATTACTTCAAGAGGAAGGTGCATGTTCTTTAAAATGATGCTTCATGTTTTTTTAGGGAATGTTGAATCCTTTGCAGTTTAACACTGTTCCAAAGATGTGCTGTATGTTGCGAGGATATTGCTTGCAACTGGACATATGTACAATATATATATATATTTATGGTCACACAAAAGGAAGGACAAATTGTGGGTCGTGGGGAGGGCGCTTTGCTGGAGTTGCACTAGGCACCTGCGGTGAAGTGAACCGAAAGCAGCAGTTTGATGGGAAAAAAAACGCTTTTGTGGATCCAGTACTGGTTTCCCAGTGCTCCGAAGCAACCTCAAAGCTCGCGACATGCAGTATCAAAGATAAGGTACCATCTTTGCATATCACCATGAGATGATTTCATATGATTTCCACATGTTTCTCACCTTCGGAAATTGAAGTTATGGCGCTGTGTATCAGCAACTGTCCTGTATCCGATTGTATCCCGACAGAATCAGAGCTGTCCGTTGCGCGCCCAGGTGTTTGCGAAAACTTGCAGCCAATCTTTGGCACATGGCCGGAGACTTGCCGCACAAAGTCCGATGGGTTACCAATTCTGTGTGTTAGATAAGGCAAGTCCAAACGTGTTTTGAATGGTAATGATGGTAATGGTAATGCAGTATGTAATACAATGTGTAATCCTGTCACCTTTCGTTACGTCATGACATTTTTTTTAAATGTTCTTTCATGATATCATGTCGTATCATGTCATGTCATGTCACGCCACACCACGTCACGTCACGTCACGTTATCTTCTGTTCCGTTCCGTTCTGTTTTTGTTTGTCTATGTTTATAGTGTGCATATGTGGATAAGTACATACGAATATAAGGAAAACATGCATACAGCTGGAAAAAAACACAGCCATAATCATACACATTTTATATGTATGTATATATATATATGGACGTATGATAACGTACATGTCTAGTATGGCAAAGATAACGGTCTTAACTTTCTATTGGAAGGACTGGAGTACGATAGTTCATGCAGACCATCGATTGAGTATGCCGCAACTTTGTTGTTGGTTCAGCGTTTTGCTAGATCGTTTTTGCTTGAACCTTTTCAGTCTTATGAAAGAAAACATAGTGTATAGCTGGTTGCACCATGTATACTATATTCAAAAAGATTTACATATGCAAAATATACACGTTCACAATAAGTGTATAGACGTTGTAATGTAAAATTATATTGATTGAGATATCACGCGGTCATTGGTCACATTCCTATCCCGGACTGTCCTCATTCTTGTCATTCTCGCACAGGAGACCAGCACATTTCCTCCAACCACTCGAACCACCTTATACACCGTCACAGCCACCACTCGAGCAGCTGAGTTTGGTTGTGCTGCGAGGGATGCGGGCCAAATATCAGCAAATATCACTGATAAATAGAAAACTGTCCATTCTTACTTTGATTTATTGAATTTATTATATATTCATGATGTATACATATGTATACTAAACTTCCGAAATGTACTTTTATATACTTTTATGTATCTATGTATACACAACTTATTTTTCAAAGTAGAGATATCATTTCGAATCTCGGGGAAGCAAACTGCCCAATTGATGTTGCCACATTTTCGGATGGAATCGAACCGCTGTGCCTCTGTGCTTACATATTTGTTATGTCCACAGGCTTGTGTCTCAAACATTCTTAAAGTGCATCTGTGAAACACGTTTTTTTTACTGGAATTGAGGCATTCTGCAAGAACCGTCTTACGGTTGTCTTGTGTTGGAGTATGTCTTGCCCTTCGCGATTCCTGCTACCCACACCAAACGAGGCTGTCTTTCTCACCACAACGCGCGATCCAGTGGTTGTGATCCCTGCAGAGGATGAAGGGCTGGTGGCATGGCATGTAAAGCTTTCTCACACACCATTTTAGTAGGACACTATTTAAGTGGGCTTTGTTGATGGTTGCCTATATAGGTCGCCTAAACAGGTGTTCAATCATCCTGCATTCCCATGATCAGTCCATAGAGTTGATCGATATATTCTTCCCGTGTGGTACAGCTGACTGATACCCACGATGGCGGGTACGCGTCGGTATCCTAGACATTCCTGGTTTTATTCAGGGAACATCAACGGACGTGTTCTTTTTTATTTTTCGTTTTCTCTCATGAAACGTCAGGTTTTTGTTTTTTTAATGGTTTAACATCTGGTTATTTAACATAGCCATGGAAAATCCCAACCATAAATGGAGGTATCTAGCTGGGAAAATCATCTATACATGGGCCATTTTCCATGGCTATGTTAAATAACCAGAGGGTAACATGGTTTTTCTCCACATCTTTCATCAAAATCCCGAAATCCATTTAGGTCCTGGCGCCTCGACTCACCACAATACCTCCACGAGCAGCTCCCCAAGAACCCTGGACACCACCTGTGACTCGGAAGCACAATGGGTACAGGATGCTACAGGGATACATTGTGGGTGAATGTTTGTCAACGGACAATCATTGGCTGATGCTATTAGGATATTGAATCGAAAAGATTGGATAACCACTTTACATTTAAGTAGTATCTTGTGGTTACCCGTAGTCACCTAATATCCAGCTTTCCTCCTGAGCTACCCCGGCACCAGCCCATTTTCAAAGGGGTGCCCCAATGATTGGGAATGTGCCTATCCGTGGTTGGTAGGTCATTTTTGGTACAGAATTCGGTTCTAATGCGAGTGGTTGTACCAGCTACCGCAATCATTGCAGCAGGCAGACTTTGTCCTGCACATCACAATGGAATTCAGGATGGCGAACTGTATTCAAAAGCCCTTTTCGACAACTTCTAACTCTAGTAGGGTACCAGAAAATCTCGTGCGACTGAAAAAGACATCTGTTGGTTTGGGACGAGGCTTAGCCGATGTGTCCCATGTGGGGGTTTCCTAAAATGGAGGTATCCCCAAATCATCCATTTATGGATTTTCCATGAAATAAACCAACCAGCGATTGGGGTATCGCCATTTTAGGAAATCCCATTATCACCCATGATTAATCATGAGTAACCATTAGTAACCATCATTAACTATATATTAGCCATATATCAGCCATATTTTGAGGACATCCCCACATCATCCACTATTTTTCATGGCTTTTTCCATTATAAACCAACCAGCTCTTGGGGATCCTCCATTGTAAACCAACCATTTTTGATGGGATTTTCCATGGATTTTCCATGGATTTTCCATTGTAAACCAACCAGGTTTGGCTTTGGGCTGGTCTTTTCGTGCTGGCTCTGGCCGGTTGCGGCTTGGGCGTACGTTTCTACATCAAGCGCCGACGACGCCGGTTACTGGAGGCGAACGTTCGGAAGGTTTTGGTCCGCTTTAAACCATTGGACCATGGATATCCATACATGTGCACGCATATATATATACACACATCATATTACATCATTATATATATATATATATGTCGTTATATATATATTACATATATATATATATATATCCATATATATATATATACATATATCCATATATATATATATTCATATATATATATATAGATGTCCATTGATCATGATATGCCAATGGTGTGACAGCGGTCCACTTTCAGCAGGGAAATCCGATGACCTATTTTTATGTATCTACGGGTGTTAAGATCCGAATGATTTTCTTGTATGATTCTGTTCAGAGATCTTGGTGCTGGATCTTCAAAGTTGCTTGAAAGAGGATCCAAGTTGTTTATCAGCTTGGAAGCCACAAGTGCGGATGGTAAGGAGTTCATACCAACATCCAATAGCCACTTGGCATTGACTCCCAGGATCTCCCATGCTTAGGGAAGAAACAACTCAGAAGGCACATGTACCAGTTGGATCCAGTTGTGACTCGGGGCAAAAATCATTGCCAGTTTTCTACCATTCGAATGATCTTCGATGGGACAACCGCGGGGGAAACCCAAAAAAGTGACCAAAGTCTTGAAGAGTTCTTTCCTTCGAGCAATTGCCTAGGCTTTTTTTGGCTTCACTGAAGCTGAAATGGTTGTACTTAGCACGCTGCGGTGCAGCAATCTCCGTTCACCATGGATGAACCCCAAGTTTCTGGCGTCCCATCCACGAAAGCTGTTTGGGATTAGGAGAGATTCACAGCAGGCTTTTTAACACCATTCATTATTGGTTTGAACATTTTTTTTTGTCAAAAATATTCCTTGTTAACTCTTGTTACTTCATGTTACTTCTGAGCACAACTGGTAGTTTTTTTGGTTTTAAACTTGGCAAATGCCACAGGTGCTGCCCGAAGAGTTAGAGGAGGGAAAGGGAGACCTGGCAGAAAACATCGGATTTTTTGATCAGGATGTTGATGGATGGATTTTGATTTGATTCAAAAACAATTAATTTTGCTTGTCCTTTGATATATCTATATAATTCTATATATAATTCATATTTTGTTCATCTTAATATTTCCATATCTTTTGCATTGGAATTTCGACCTCTCAATGATTTCGAGTCGCCGAATCCTCAAGGAAAGAAGGACGAGAAGATGGAGAAGGTCGCGCCCACCATCCTTCAGGTGCGCAAAAACGTACTGTATCCCATATATCCCATAGATTCAGCCTGTGATATCTACAACTTATGTAAAAACTCATTACAACTCGAATTACAACTTATGTAGATAAGTTAAAAACAAAAACGTATTATAGTGATAATAACTGAGGATTTATGCAGAGTCTATACATGTTTGATGGTGTGTTTGTTAGAGGTCTTGGCCGTAGGTCGTAGAATATTTGTTTGCCTTCCGTCCAGCCACGTGACTTTGGATGGTACCATATTTTCGTTTGAAACCGGGGTCCGAGGTTCATAAGATAGGATTAGGAGACTTTTTATTCAAGTAATCACACGGGATTTTTGTTTATTGAAAGCGTTTGGAGTCATCCAAGTAAACATGAAACCGACTCTTCATTTCCAACAGCCACAATCATGCGCAGATCCAGTCTCCAGGCTCAGCTCGTGCACCAAACATGTCGCAGTCGATATGGAACTTAGACACCTTTGCACACTTCTCACAAGGTAAATCCGTCTGTAAACTTCGAATGGGGGATGGTTGCCCATGTCTGTTGAATTAGGAATTACATGGAATTAGAAATTGTGAATTATGAGGTGTTGGGTTTACCACGTTTACCACCAAAAATAACAGACATTCAAAAAAGTGTCATCATCATGTACATGACAAACTCAACAATAGGTAAAGTAGATATCATCTGGGTAAATTATAACGACCTCACTGCGACCTCACTGGAATCATGGTTAGTAAGGGAAATCATCCCCAAATGACCTTAATTCAGGTTAGTGAAATATTGTAATTTACCCAGATATCATCTAAACTTCATTTCATATTCATATTTCATGATCACATCTTCGATTCCGAAGACATCCAGGAGAACAGGGACGGCACCTTGCGCGGCGCAGCTGATGCGAAGTCCTCCAATCAGCCTCCTGGCTGTGGATCGAATCGTGATTTTTTTTTCATGGGATGATGTGAGCAAACCAAAAATCAGCCAACATATGGAATACACCAGAATATTCCATATATATTCCATATATATTCCATATATATTCCATATATATTCCATATATATTCCATATATATTCCATATATGACATGGAATATGACATGTAATATTCTGGTGGAAAAATGGGAGATTTACGCTCAACATCCTCAGCTATGTCGGTCTGACGACGAGGATTTGACCCAAATGGGACCCCAAATGGGACCCCAAAGTGAAGAGATCCGCCGGGTTGGTGGGTTTACAAATGGCTTGATATTAAAATTATTAGCTTGTTTACATTTTTCATTTCAGGATTTTTATACAGATTTTGATTCTTGACTAGGTAGGTATAACTTGTTGCTAGTTGCAACCAGTTGGCTCCATGGCTCCGGCCGCTGATATGGCTGATTTTTGATTTTTGAGGTACGCCATGGCAAAGAAGAACGCCAAGAAGCAGGCGCCATCCAGCAGGCTGTTTATATGATATATATATATATATATGGACCTTTCCGGATCGACCAAAAACTGATGCACTGGGAAACTGACACTTCTGGGGAATGGTTTTTGGTATTTCTTTGAGAAAATGTAACATTGCTCTGTAATAGAAGGCTTCAATGCAGCAGTACTTTGAAAGATCCTTACCTGTAAAGATGCAGTATTCTTTTGAAAGAGTTTCGGGGGGAAATAGTCGGCGGCAATGACCACAAGACCATCGGTTCCAAAATGCTACTTTAGATATTCCCACAAAGGCTTTTTGGCTGGAAGAGAGACTGGTTATAGGATGAAATTTCAAAGAAACATGTTCCTGAACCATCCCCATACAGCAACCCCCCACCATGGAATCTAGATCATCGCCATCCACCCGGTAAGACATCAACTTTATCTTCATGAGGGGTCAAAATTCGCCACCCCCTATCAAC
Organism: Cladocopium goreaui; assembly: GCA_947184155.2. Lineage (NCBI taxonomy): Eukaryota > Dinophyceae > Suessiales > Symbiodiniaceae > Cladocopium > Cladocopium goreaui. The sequence continues at coordinate 109,951 of CAMXCT020001234.1, forward strand.
AATATGTTGATTGGGGTAATAACACCAACTTTATCTTCATAGCCACCTGAAGTCAGACGCGGCGCAACGTCAGGGTTGCAGCGAACATGTTTAAACTAGCATCCTTACCCTTTTCTAGATGCAGCAGTACTTAGAACGCCCCTAGCCTTTCAAGGTGCACTATTACTTGGGAAAGGACAGAGACATGTTGGAACATCCCTCTGAAATGCGCAGCACTACTTCACCATAGATTTGTTTAATGAATGCATTACTTCCAAGAAAAAACGTGTAAGTTTAGTAGTAGTGGTAGTGGTGGTGGTAGTAGTGGTGGTGGTGGTCGTCGTCGTAGTACTAAAATTTATTTGTTCAACACTGTTGTCTTAAGAGGGTGTAGCACGAACAGAATGGGCAATACCCTTCAGAGGGGCCTTCAAAATGTACAATTATCCTCTAGAAAAGGGTGCCAGGATGCCCAACTTCCTGACCAGAGTCCCTTCAAAACTTGAAAACAAGACACGAAAAAATTGTTTCGGATTCTGTGGCGTAAATGTTGCATCAATCAAAGGTAAATGCATGAGTATGTATATATATATATATATGCATATGAATATATGATATATTCAAGCCGATTCAAACCGTGCATTTGGCCACGGGGTCGTGCCCATATTATACATGTTTGAACTTCAACAACCTGCTGAGGCTAAGGTAACAATAGAGTAACCACATGCATGTGTATAAATATGTTAAACATATATATATATATATAGATAGATGTGTGTACTTTTTTTTTTTGCGCCACTGAAAAGGTACTTTCCTCTTTTAGTGCTGCAACGAGTGATAATATATGCAGCAAGAAAAGGGATGTCAAAAACATATTTGCTACCCAAAAGGTAGGTCTTGGGAAGGGGGTAGCATCTATATATATATATACACATGTTTATTGTGCAATCCTCTGACCCAAGACCCATGTTTTTTTTCCTAAGCTTTGGCTGCGCTGGTCTGGAACTACATGGGATCTTTGCAGCCCAATCTGGTAGACTGATTTGCCTCTAAACCTGCAGCTGTTGAGCTAAATGTCACTGGAATTGTGGACAGCAACGTCCCCTTTAAGAACAACATTTTAAGCGCCTCCCCATGATTGATTCATTCTGTGGAGCATACATGAATACATGTGGACATGTGCATTCTGCAGTTTTGTCTCAATTAGGTTGCTGTGTCCATCTGTGTCCCTTGGATCTGCAGTCTGCTTACATGTCTTGATGTTTTTTCATGTTGCCGGCGGAATGTGAAAATCGTCCCTGCAGAGGCTTCCAAAAAGGGCAGCAGTTGGGAGATTTCAGACACACCCAGAGACAAAGACGAGGAGCAGAGCAGAGCGGAACGGAGGGGAGCTGTGTTCCCCACTTCGGGCGGATTTGAGCTGGTGAACCTTGAGAAACTGTGAGACTTTGAAGTTCAATGCTAAGGTTTGTGGCCAGGCAATTGCTAGTAATGTTTGCAGTTTGTGCTGAATAAAACCATCTCATGGGTTGTGCAACTCAAAAAGGCTGAGCTTTAAAAGGATGGGTACGATGGCTGACAGAGAAACGTTTACAACTAGACCGGTGTTGGATAGAGGCAATCTCAATCGTACCAAAGTGAGAACTAAAGCACGCAAAGTTTGAGCATTCATGGTGGCAGTGTTTTGTGTATTTCTCTACTTCTGGATTTGTTGTTTTCAACCGTTTCCCATGGCTTCCCGACATGCGCACCTACCCTACAGAATCCAAAGAACATGCTATTGCAGACAAAACGAAACTATTCCGAAAGTCAAAGCTTGATCTACCACAGTGCCCTGATTTTCAGGGAGAGGTGAACATAATTCACAGCGCACACATCTACACGCTCTCGCCTGCACATGTACTATATGTGTTTTACATATAAGGCATGACATGACATGACACCACATCACATCCAATTACATCCTATCACACCCACCCTATAGCATCCTAACATATTATATACGCATCCATACATCTATACATCCACACACACACACACACACGCATATACATATTATATATATATAGATACATCATACCGCATACCTTATCATGTCATAGCATATCATTATCACTATCATTATCACTATCATTTTCATGATGCTTCTCATGTTCCCTATTTTTTTAAAATCAGAATTTCTAAGTTCCTTGTCAATATCATTATCATTATCAATGTCGTTATCAGTATCATCATTGTCATTATCATTACCAGTTTAATTGTCATACGCAGTATCATTGTTATTGTCCTCATCATCAGCATCATCATCAGCATCATCATTGTCATTATCATTGTCATCAGCATTGGTATTAGCATGATCATTCACATTGTCACTATCATTAGCATTATCATTATCACTGTCATTATTGTTATCTTATCACATGGTATCACATCATATGATATAATAACACACACTATAATATTATATATGATTTAGTTTCACATCATATCACATCATATCAGATCATGGAATAACATATAACAACATATCACATAATATTGTGCCATATAACCTTGCATCATATAATATCATATCATATTCTTATCTCATAATATCATATCATATCATATCTTATCATATCGTATCATATCATATCTTGCAATACATATATTAGAAATACCACTGCACATACATAGGCAAAGGCCTGTTTCTCACAGAAACCATCCGAAGAACATGTTGTTCGACACTTTAATGTAGCGGACGCCTCAGTATTACAGCGCAAGCATCTACTTCTGTATATCTCAGGTACTGCGATCGTTTGTTCATTTGTTTGATACCACCATTCTTATTTGAGAACGGGATTCCCCGTTCATGGATTGTGATCATTGACAGATATGGGGCAATGTACAATCCCCCATAACCAACAGAGGATGTTGAACATTGCCCATTTCTTTCCCATCAGTTCGTGGTCACATTTTGCCTTCGTTGTTTTTGCGGAGGACGATGCCTGGTCTGAAGCTTCTACACCTGAAGGTTCTGAAGAAAGCGGTGCCTCAGCTGAGTATCAGACTTGTGGGATGAATTTCTGATCCTAATGGTCCAAAATCATTGATTCAAGTAGACAAGTAAATTATAGATCTCAATTCTTTGGACATTCACATCATGTCATATCCATACCAGCCATACCATTCGGAATCCATTCGGAATCACCAGGGACCCCATCTATCCTTGTTGAGGACCAGGTTTGGAACAGTACATTTAAATCATTTGGTACATTTGTGGACGATTTGGAATCAATCAACTTTGAAACCCCTGGGAGAGTGTCCCATTTCTCAGGCTTTAGGATCTAACCGCATGGTGCATTAATATTTATCATCTAACCGCATGTTTGGTAAGCAGACACATGACCTTTGCCAGGCTCCTCCTTCCAGACCCTAGGAAATAGGCAGGTTGATTTAAGACATTCCAGACTCGGTTTTTATTTGATGACCTTTCAGCAGCTGTATAGAATGCAGGTAGCTGAGCCCCATAGGTCACCATAGGCAAGAAAAAACCAACTCTGGACTAAACATGACCATTCTCCTTGTTCCTTTCGACACCAGATTTGAGATCTTCAAAAGCTTCAACCCGAGGTTGCTATTCCATACTATTCCTAACTGCAGATGTTCTGGTTCCCAGAAACAGCCAATTTCCTTTGTTTACCCTCTGGTAAACTAACATAACTATGGAAAATCACCATTTTTAATGGGAAAATCCACTATAGATGGCCATTTTCAATAGCAAACTGTTAGTTTACCAGAGGGTAATGCATGAGGTGGCAGCAGTCGTTCTGGCTCGGCCAGTGACAGTGGCGGCTCCCATGGCTCCCACAGCAGCCCTGCAGTGTCACCACGAACAGCTCTGGCACAGAAGGCCTTGCAGCAACACATGCAGCAGATCCTTGGCCGAATCCCGGCTGGGATGGGGAAAGCCATGGGAATCCGATGTGGATATCGATGTGGATGGATATCATCACTGGGAATGGAAAAAAAAACACGAATTTTGAACGGAACGATGTCCTCACTATAGTCCTTGGCGCTTTCAAGCTATCAGCGGGTCATCAAAGTTTCATGCTGATTCCACAATATAGGATACATAAATGGATACTATCTTGAGATCCTTTGGGATCCTTTGGGATCCAGTGATTTATACTGTTCTCACTTGGAGCTTGTTGGCGCCGATGCATCGGTGGGTTGTTTCTGCGTAGTTTCCCCTTCCAGGCGACGCCCAGTTCTGGTACCCCGAGTCACCAATGACTGGGATGGCAAAGGTGGTAGAAATCATCAAACAATCACCCAAAATCATTTAAAAAAACACAAAAAACATCAACAAATCACCAAAATCATCAACAAATCACCCAAAATCATTAAAAAAAAACACAAAAAACATCAACAAATCACCAAAATCATCAACAAATCACCCAAAATCATAAAAAAAACAAAAAACATCAACAAATCGCCAAAATCATCAACAAATCACCCAAAATCATAAAAAAAAAACACAAAAAACATCAACAAATCACCAAAATCATCAACAAATCACCCAAAATCATCAACAAATCACCCAAAATCATCAACAAATCACCAAAATCATCAACAAATCACCAAAAGTCACCAAAACATTCACCAAAATCAGAAAAAATCCTCAAACATCACCTGATTCTGAGAATGTCAGGTTCAGCCCGGAGCAGCTCGCAGCCAATGCCCTGGGAAGCCATGCGCATCGTTTCAGTACGGATCAGATTGCTGCAAACGCCTTAGAGGTGCTATCATTGGGCCATCTTTGGGCCATCATTGGGCCATCATGCTTTTGTTTTTGATCCACGCGAAAAGATCCACTAGAAAACATGATGTCAAAAATGATGTTACATTTTTGATGAAAAATGGTTTGAAAAAAGTCAAATCATGATGTTCTATTTTTCATTGTTGCATCTTGGTAGAAGGTCCATGGAATCCAAAGATGGTTTTCGTCTTTATGCTGTAGAGGCCTTAAATTGGCTGCTGGAACCAGAATACGCAGTCAAAGGTGAGCTGGTAGATCTATACTTATGCCATGTTCAAAAAGTCCAAATCAACCACCTTATACTCTGCTGTCAAGTCTCAGCTGAAATGGCTTCAGTTCACAGGCCCATGCAGCACAGTTGGCGGACAGAGGAGCTTCCAAGACCTCCAAGGCCGAGATCTTGGGAGACCTCCAGTGGGGTTCGCAAGGATCATACTACAGACCTGTGCCGCATACATATGTATATAATTTGTATATATATATATCTATGTAATGTAGTGTAGTGTAGTGTAATGTAATGTAAATGAACATGTAAATTTAAATGTAAATGTAATATAATATATGTATGTATATATACATACATACACACACACACATATATATATATATGTATGTATATATACATATGTATATACGTGTGTGTGTGTGTGTACGATTTTTGAATTCACGTTTTCCATTGTAGTCCATTTTTTACGTCATTAGGATTCCGGTGGCACATAGGTGGCATCAGGTTGCGTCGCTATTGAAATGAAGCACATGTCGTTTCCAGTTTGCGCGAGTTTTGCAAAGATTCTTCGGTGACCAATAGATCGAATCCTTGGTGTGGATATTCCCAGTATCAAGACTCCAAATTTGATGATGAATCACCAGTAGATCATATATCTCCCAGTAAGTCATCCTTGATCTTTGATGAACGGCGAATCTGCGCTGCGGAGGCGACGGCGCAATTTGGCCCCCAACCACGATTGCCTGACTCGGAACCCAAGGCACGGCGCGCCAGGAAATGGTGGATTTCACCTACAAAAAACGATGGAAAGATCCACCATTTTGAATGGGAAAATCCACTATTTCAACTGGGTCATTTTCAATAGCCAACTGTTGACATAACCAGAGGGTATGGCAATTTGCGCCTCGGGAATTCATAACAGCTGGGGACAGAAAAAAAATGCCCCAAATTCGGAATCGGAACTGGGTGATCCGGCACCGATCGACCAGATGCCTTGGGGATGCCAGTGTGGTGTCCGCGAGTGATACCCAACTAACATAGGCCCATGGGTTCCATGAGTTGTGGGTTGGAAGATTAGTTTCCACTAAAGTCACTACCCTCTGGTAATTTAACATAGCTATTGAAAATGGTGATTTATAGTTGATTTACCTATTATAAATGGTGATTTTCCATAGCTATGTTAGTTTACCAGAGGGTAAAGATTGGCTATTTTCAGGGTATATTTTGATTTAGGGTTGATTTGGTCATGTTCGCTGTAGGTTTGTTGGACATATTAAGGGAGCGGCCAATTTCAATCACCCAAGATTCACCTCAAGTCTACCGTTGCTACCATGCATTCATGGGGAGTCCAGCGAAGCCTAAGATTTGAGACTTTAAGAATCTTTAAGATGTGAATCTTTTGTAATATATGATATTTTATCCACGCATTGATTACTTCTTTCCCTACCAGGTGAGGGTCTCTAGATTTTAAGAAAGCTACAGGTACAGGCACACAGCCACTCTCTAGCGAGCTTGCCAGCCCTGTGGAGTGCGCTGGACCCTAACGCTATGCCAGAAAGAACGCCAGATACAATGTCAGATAGAATGTCAGAATATATGTCAGATAGAAGTCAAAGAAGATGTCGGATAATATTTAATATATATGTCAGATAAGAAGTCAGATAGAATGTACGAATGTATCCGGATATATGCCACGGTGGGGATCACACGAAGTAAATTAATTAGATATATTGACGGGATGTTTTCTTTGTATTGATATTGACAGCAGATATTATATTGACAGACATAGATTTTGATAGATATTAATTAGGTATAATGTGGGTAAAACAACAAACCATCCCCCGGTCCTCACCATTTTTATAGGGACAGGAGCCGTTCAGCCCAGGACGATGGCAAAGGTGCGGGATGTCGGAGAGTTGGGATGGATGGCCCCAGCTTAAAAGGAACTTAAAATGGATGGCCGGCATATTTAAGGGAGGAGATGTATTAATGGAAAATCACCCATTTTCACAGGTAAATCAACTATAAATCACCATTTTCAATAGCTATGTTAAATTACCAGAGGGTATATATCTTAATGGGATATTTTTATGAGAGATTTTTGGGATCTTACTGGGATCATGGGATATTGTTGGGAGATTTTTCCGATGTGTTGTGGGGGTTGTGCAGAGAGGATTAGCCCTGGCAATTGAAGAAAGATAAATGATCAGAGTTAAGGGATGCGTCATGTCAACAACACAACATTTCACACGAATCCACGCGTACCCTCTGGTAAACACACAAAAAACTATGGAAAATCACCATGTTTAATGGGTAAATCAACTATAAATGGTCATTTTCAATAGCTATGCAACAAATTACCAGAGGGTAATAGGAAAACATTTGGGTTTGGCCGCTTGATGGGAATCCTCTCAATAAAACATCTGTAAATGATGGTATCCAAGTCATTTTTGCAGGAGCATTCATCTGATCATCTGGAATGATGAATAAACATTAAACATTGCATTTTTTTTGGGGTGAAATAGTGGAGGCCCCCGGTGACATTTGGTTTAGTTTAGTATGTCCCATCGTCGTTAAGTGCAGTGTTTCAACCCCTCCATTTATAGTTATTTCAAGCAAATGACCTATCGGTTGGCAATCAATGTCTCACGGTTTGATACTGAAGATCATGAACATCGCCAACATGTTGAGATTCAAACAACTCACCCAACATTTTGGTGGTAGCTTCCTGTAGCAAGTACGGAAAGATGTGTAATTATCCCAAGAACCATAGCTTATGCCATGTTTTGTTTTCGCAGTTATACATGAGATTGCATGAGATTCAGGAAGTGCAGTGCTCATCTGGGTTGTTAACCATTCTTGGCATGTGTTATTCTCCGTATTTGTTGGCTTCACATTTCTTGTCATAAAATTCGCTGGAGGGAACTGCTATACAGGAAATCCATATGGAGGGTTTGAGGGAAATCATTGATTTTCACCTCTGTATTTGGAATCGGCTCAGGTGACCAGCGCGACCCTTGAGCAGTCTGCTCGGTGCCTCGTCCTTCGGCATGTCTCACCGGAGTTCACCCTCGTCCGTTTTTTTTTCCGAGGGTGGTTAAAAAACCAAAAGTGCGGAGTCGAAACGAGGAAAACATACGGGAGGTTTGGCCCGTCCGTCGGAGTGAAACTGGCAAAGCTCGCCAGGGATGTTGAATCACCAAACATCGGACTATGTCACTATGCGCCCATGGGAAGGCAAACCCTTCCAGCCTTACAAAATCACAGATGTATTCCTTGCCACAACTGTTCCAAAAATCGGCGCCGCAGCCGTTTGCGAATGAATTCATCCGCGCAGCTCTGCTGTTCTAAGAACAGCCCAGCGGGTTCTAAGAAGCCGAAGAGCGAAGGGTGGTAGGTAGCGCTAGCAGATGCTAGCATGGCATTTCCACTGATTTGGCACCCCAAAGGTACAGTTTGGCACCGCTATAATGACAGCTTCCAATATCCCCTCATTTTTTTAAAGCCTTCGGTGGCGCCTATTGACAGGTACCTATGAGCATCGTGTCAAACAATGAAGCCCAGGTAACCTAGTGAATCAACCTGTTTTCCAGCCTGTTTCCCACGGTTTGTACTGGCATGTACTGAACGCATCGCGAATTGCAACCAGAAGCCATGGCTTGATGGATGTTGATGGGGTGTTCAGGAAAGGCCGATGTTGATGGAAGGAATCAACACCCTTCAGGGCGATGGGAAAGATGGCGCGTGCTGCCCGCTTCGCTGGTCAGATGATCCCCATCAACTGCAGTGCAACTGGCCATGGCCGCTATGGCAATGGCCATGAATGGCCATGAATCAAGAGCATCAAGGTTTTAGTGCCGATTTCTGGAATCTTCTGGGTTATTTCTGGGTTATTTCTGGGTAATTTCTGATTTATTGGCGGTCCATTTGTCCATTTCGCTGCAAAGTTGGCCCGAAGTCTGCTGGGCCGCGATCAGTGACCAGTAGCATCTGAGCTGGTCACCCACTTTCACCCCAGGCAGCGCAGCAATGGGTGTCTTATGCAGGTCTTGTTAGAACTGGTGATCCACAATATGTGTGTATAACTGTGTATATATATAATATTATAATATTATGATTTTATGATATATATATATATATATATTATATATATATATATATTTATCATCATGTCTGCACTCAAAGACTTCAGCGCTTGCTTGCTTTCTTTGTTTGATCCAGGTGCCTCCGTGTGAGATTTAGAACATCCGGGATGTTCTGAGTGACCCCCCACCTAACCACTCTCGAAACCCTTCCCAAGTTGCGCAGGAATTCTGGTGGAGGTCACGTCTTGCCTGCGTCCCGGCTAAGCCGGACGCGGCAACTGTGACCGACCACCGATCTCAAGTCGTTGACGGTTGCCGAAGGGTATCCGTCCCAAGTCTGGAGGCTCAGCTGAGTGATTGGATGCCAGTTGTTCCGATGCGGAAAGGAAACAACAATATAAGTATGGAAATGCTCACCTGCCAGGCATCTACGCAACAGCCGTGTAGTGAGTGAATCAGTGAGTCAGTCAGTAAATTGGTGAGTAAGCAGGTGATCGAAACAGTCAGCAGGGCTGGGGTTTCATGTCTCCCTCCAGGTCTCCATCCGTGGCCATCCGTGGCCATGAGGTTTCTTTGGACTTTCACTGTTCACCGTCGACGGGCGCAGATAGTTTTCGACACCATGAGCGGAACAAATACCTCCCCCGTGGGAGATGTTTTTTGGCAGCAATTGTGGAGCTGGTGATTGGATAGGTCATGATAGGTCTCTATTTTCACAGCCATGAATCCTCTCCCTTTGGGATTATTTGGATTTATTTGGTATGCCAAACTGTAGACTCTGTAGACCGACAAATTTTATTACACAGGAAACAAACACCATGCTCAGGCAATTGTAACTTGGTTGAGGGAACCACGAGACTGCTTGATGATGTCTTATCTGTGCTTGGAATTCGATTGAACCAACCTACATCATTCCACTGTTCTGTTGGAGCCTATAGGTCGACTTTTTTGAACCCACCAGGTGTTTTGATCCGACTTCCAAATCAACAGGCGTTTGCATGTTTTCGTTCCATTTTCTCTGTTGATGTAGGATGATGATGGATGATGTATGTGGTGCTTCCCGAGATTTTGAAGCAAAAACTGTATGATTGCCATGGAAAGCAACCCTTCAGCTGGATTTTTGGGCCCATGAAACATCATGAAACTACCGACTAACGGCACAGGATCTAGATGATTTCGCTGGTGTCTACGAGCCTTTATCAAAGGACAGGGGCAGCACGTCAGAATGACCATTCCAAGGTGCATTCACTGCATTCAGGCGCATTGCGAGATAATCACAGTATTCTTTTCCATCAAGCTGCAAGAGATTTATGGCATTTTATGGCACCTTTCTTAGATCAAAGAAACCATGCGAAAACATACAAACACATACGAAAACATCTACAGTCAGATTAGGTCATATAATTTATAATTAATTTATTAAAGCTTCATTTCATCAGGTTTCTGCCTGAGACTTTGGGCCCCCTTGGGTCCCCCGGCACCTCGTAGCACTTCGTCCAGGATGGTGCCTTTGTGGTCTATAGACCTCGGGCCATAGAAGATTTGCAGGAGAACCGAAATCGTGACCGATTTCTCGACATGTGCAAGTGATCAAAAGGATGATGCGAATCCATATCCATAGTATCATATAATTTAACATACAATATCTATCATGATCTATCCCACTGAAAATTGGTGTATTCCACTGATTCTGCGTTTAAACGAAAAAGCACTTGAGATTGGTGAATGGTATGTGAATGGTTAAGAATGGTTATAGATAGATGAATCTAGATGAATCTAGATGACCAGATGCTGAGCACTGCTGGTTGCTTCAAGCCAAGTTGGTGTTGTGCCTTTTGGCATCCACCAGAAGCCCGCCCAATTTTCTATATGCCCAGAAAATACCATGTTTTACGCAATGATGGAATATATATGAATATATATATATATGCTGCTTGGAATTCGGTCTTGTCACTGCAACATACTGCAACAAGGGCACTTGAATCAAAGTTGCTTGAGACTTGAGACTAAAGAAATTCTTGGCATTTGTTTTCCAGAGATTCTCAGAAGAAAACAAGAGATTTGAGATCTCGGCACAGGAGCCATTTCAACCAGAAAGGTGCACTGACGGGTTTTGGGGGGAAATCGATGGACAATTCACACATTTCTGACCTTGGGATGCCATGGGCGTGAAGATATTTGGAGATATTTGGGCTTTTTGGGCTTTGCGGCAGTTTCCACCAGAATCATCCAGAATCCACAATCATCACACTCGCACACCAGTGAGCCTTTTGAGCCTCAGGACAGCCCCGCGTGAAAAAAACACCGCAGTACCACCCCGAGTTCGTCGATGTATCTCCGCAGTTCGTAGTGAGGAAGCCCAGTTATGCCTAGCTTGCTGCTGGGCAATTGGAGATAATTGGAGGGCCGAGATCACTGAGATAATTGGAGGGGAAATCTTGCACCGCCCAAAATGTTGATGCCACTTCAAAAACGGTACCGCATGTTCTTTGTGTTGCAACTGGAACATTCGGATTCTAGAAATGCATGTAACTGCGAACAGGCATAGAATGATCTGCCAATTCTTCATCTCAGATTTTGGATGGTTTTGGTGAGTTTCATGTGACACGGTGCATGACCAAACTATCGACAAACAACTCCTACCCAGATGAGGTGGTCCATTGCCTGATCATGATAGTTTCCAGCCTTACCAGATAGGTACCTGACCCTGGCCTGGCCTTGTTATCATACATATCCTTTTAGGTCCAATCACGGCAACAACAACATCATCATCATCATCATCAACAACAACAACACCATGACCATGACCATGACAACGACAACTAGAACACATGCGCGAACAAGTGCAAACACAAATAATGCCGCCGCCGCCGCCACCACCACCACCACCACCACCACAACCACAAACGCAGTGGTGCCATGGGCTTCACGAGGGACACCTTTGTTGGGTAATTACTGTATCCAGAATCGGCGTTGGTGGTAGATGATTGTCGTCCTGCTTGAAAATGCGTGCTGCAAAAAATGTCATGATCAATCTACTGCGCAAACCAGGAGTTACAGCACTGGTCGTCCTCACGCTACTGCTTAAATCAGGATGTATTAAAAAGATGTTATATAAAACACAAATAAGTGCCTGGATGTTGTCGAAATCTGTTTGTATGACTTGTATGGTAATTGCCATGGTATCGCATGACTGCACATGTTCTTGAGGGGTCGTAACAGGGTCGAACACCTTCAAACAGCCCAAATGCCTGCAGAATTTTCGATGTGTTCGATATAATTGAGACATGCTATTAGTTTGGGAACAGCCTCTGCTGCGGATGCAGTTGGGATGTTTCTGTGCTTGTTCCCACTGAACCCAATCTGTATGCCCATAAACTAGAGTGCCCACACAGACCACACACTCTTCGAGTGAATCGCTTATGCTGCAGCATTAAAAGGAGCGACGCTGTTCTCGATAGCATGGCCTGCATAGCAACTCTGGTTGACCTTTCCCTATCCCCTCCAGGCCCACACATGGCTCCCAGATTGCAGGTCAAGTAGGTCGCAGCTCGGTTTAACATCCTAAAAATGAATAGAATATGTTCAGCCCACTACATCTTCACCTCGCCAGTTTCTGTGGACGTTTGAAGACTTAAAACATCTTCAAACCTAATGTCCTAGTGCTATTCTGCTATGGTTTGTGGATGTTTGTGGCTTAGACACCGATTTTTTCCGAGCTTCAGAGGTAGATCCAGCCGCCCAGGTCGTGAGTTGCTGAAGCAGAAGGCCCTGGCCGTGACCCTGGAGCCACCGCTAGTGGAGGGCAAGAAGGACCGGCCAGCGACGGAGCCGACACGGCTTCATGGCAGTGTAGGAATTCATAGGATATTTGCACCATAGTTTATTATCATGCAATCATTCTATGATATATAAGGATAATGATATATATATATATATCTATCTATCATGTTTATCATTGTTTATCCATATTCTGTATGTTGACATTTTGCTGGAATAATAATAAACTTCCACCATTGTGATGGAGGTTTTTGATGTGGTTTCCCAGCTGTCCCGCGGTTCAGCAATGGGTGAGAGTTTGCCTCCCAAGTCAGTGAGTTTAGGACCCAAAATAGCCTGGTATGACTGGTTCAAACCTAAGGTTTGCTCTTCATGTCGTATTGATTCGTATTGTACAACCTTTTCGAAGTGGCTTCAGATGACTTGGATGAGTATGAGGACTTGCGAAAGTGTTTTGCTCTCTTGGTGCAGGTGGAACAAATTGCCAACCTACAGGAGTCATAGAAACACTTCGCTACTGGTTTGTCTCAGATTGTTAACTATATATACATAACTAACTATACAAGTGCATAAAAAATCAGAACAAAATAAGCAGGTCTTGTGCACAGATTCAGGTCACTCTTCAAAGGGGAACGCAGCACGGTTTGTCTACAGGTGCTTTAAGTATCTTTAAGTAACTCACATTTGATGCATATGTCTCAGCGGCGTGAACATGCAATTTATCAGGATAGATCCGGGTAAATCAGGGTATGATATGTATGTGTGTGTATATATAGATACATATTTATATGCCAGCATGCCGACAAAATTGTGGAAAACATGCTGAGGACTATATTACTGTATCTATATTGATCTTTAGGATTTTTATCTCCAGTCTTCACCTCAGGTGAGTTGAGATACTGCAATTAGAGTTGCCCTGCAAAGGATGATGAGATCCTGCAAACCCTTCGTGGAGGTGCGTTGGCGCTTCATAGAGCCGCATTTTTTGGGCACGCAAGGTGTATTTTCAGCACCATGTAATGTACCAGGGTCGAAATGTCAAACCCTCGCACTAATTTTTAGATTAAGTCCAAGTGACTAATCTTGTGGTTCAGTCTTCAACTGTGGATGGGGAGGGCTTACCATGGAGGTCACGTTTCGCACAAAAAAACCCGACAAAAAAGCCCCTAAGCCCCTCACCTTTTCCTGGAGACGGCCCGGACTCCTCGGTGTCCTCGGTGCAGGTGGAGTTGGAGCGCCTGGCGTCTGCCACTTGGAGGTTGATACCGAGGCGGAGGACTCAGAGGCGCCAAAAAAAGATCCGACGGATCCGGTCCGATCACGGCTGGATGCACTGCTGATGTGTGTCTCTACCCTTAAGGATCTTTAAGATGGGTATGGGTCAATACCTATAGATACATTTTTAGTGGGATGAACATCCATAAATCCCAGCTATTTTGGGGTTCACTAGGTACCAGGGTTTTGACCCATCCCCAGATGTGGAATGATGTGGATATCTGGTGTTTTTTTTTTTTTTTACCAGCAGAGTATAGAACATGTTAACAGCGATGTTAACAGCGATCCCATCCCCAAAATCCACTGGTTTACATGGTTGATCATCATGGAGGTTCCCAGCATAGCAAAACCCTGCCAGAAGCATGAAAGAACACTCAACCATGAAACATGTCTAAACAATCCCTGCATCACCTATAAACATCATCTATGAATTTATAAAATTTATAAAGGTTTATACACTATAAATTTTAAACCCTGAATGAGGTTTAAGGCTTAAACCAACCCTCAACAAACTCCAGACTTTACAAACCTCCAACACCCGGGAGGGTACTTTTTTTTGCATAAATTTCTCGGATTGAATCCTGGATGACTCGCTAAAAATGACCGTTGAGGCCTCGCTTGTGACTTTTTGTGTCTCGCTTTTTTTACGCGTTTTGATTGGCAGCGTCCAATCCCGTGCAAGCAGCTAGGAACGTTATTACAACCCCACATGTTTCGAAAGTGGTGAAAGTGATGCAAAGTGTCGCAAGTGAGTCAAACAAAAATAAAGAAATGTGTGTTTGAAGCGAAATTATGACATATTCTGGTCGTAAAAAAGTCGTTGAAGTATGTTGAACTGGTTGTTCCATGCGGTCAGATCCTCCTGGGAAGGTGAGCGTCGAGCCCACAGAAACCGGAAGGCCATGTTTTTTGGAACGACCGGAGGCGATGGGGCGGGACTGGCATCACGGCCAAAGGGCGTGTATAGAACGGACCAAAGACCTACAGATCTGACAGATACCATACTTCCAGGATCTTCCAGGATTTTCCAGTCTTTTGGAGGGCACGGTTTGTACTGTGGGATTTCTCCGAAACAATGAGGCGTCGCGGGACCGTGAATTCAAGAGTTCTGCAGCACCAATGGGTGTTTCACCAGTGCTCCAAGGTTTAGACACTTTGGTCAGATTTATCATGACAACTGATGATAGGGATGCGGAATTCCAAGATCGGGTTAACTGCATGTTTCAACACATGTCCGAAAAAAGCTGCGCCAAACATGAAACCAATGAATGTTGAACAATGTTGAACAATTTGCCAACTTTGTGAGAACTGAAGTGGACCAGTTGGAACGGTTTATTCGATGAGTTGCATCCAGATATGAATTGAACATATGTGAACAATTGGTATCAGTGATAACTATCAGTAACTATCATTGTTCGGGGAAAGGCACATTCATTGGTAAATGCAACGTGCTGCAGAAAAGCCTGGTTCGATTTCGATTCATGAACCTGTTTCGAAGACCGTTGCATAGAGCACTTCCAGTTGTTTCTTAGGGATGTGTCTCGCAGGAGTGCGCATTGGATGGGTGCAGTCATCTTTTTGTTCGGTCCAAAGGAGATCCGTCGCAGATCAGTTGGCATCAGCAGTTGGTAACCTGGTAAACCTGTCATAAACCTAGCATTTTTGGATGGTACAAGTAGCCATCTATGGTCATCTTGGGGTTCCTTTCAAATTGGTGGCTTCACATTGACATGGTGAGAGAACAGATGAATACACCTGTTTTTTTTGATACATATGACATATTACATATGACATATTTGATATCTTTTCTCGAGATGTATACTATATATGAGCTACAGCCAAAATTTAGGTTAATGGAGAGTAGTATTCGAGACATCTTTATTTGTTGGAAATTGAGCTGGGGCTTGGAAAACGATAATGCACTCTTCGAAAAGCGATAACATTTGCTTATATACCAAAACCTGAAAAACGATAATACACACTTCAAAAATTGATGACTTGAAGCTATATACCAAATATTGAACGTGGCCCACATACACATAGATGTATACGTATATATATATATATAATACATATATATATATACATACATACATATACATATATATATATACACATATAGATACATATATATATATATAATGTACATAGATATATGATAATCATATAGATGTTCGCTCCCGAAGCGCCTTCAGGACCCTTGCACTCTGCCGACGAGCCTCCGGATTTCCTACAACTACCAGAGCCCATCAAGCAGAGACGCTTGGCATCGTTTGGCCATGGGATTCTCATCTTGAGGCTCTGGAATCTTGAGATTCATGGAACATTCATGGAACCAAAAAATACAATCCATGAGCAGCTTGACTCAACATTAGCCATTTCCTTTCAATGTGGCACAAGCGGCACAAGCGGCACAAGGCACGGAAAGGCAGTGAAATGCAGATGTCTCATGATGAATGTTCATGAACGTTCCTGCATGAAGTCACCTCTTCACGTACCCAGAGTGCTTTGTGTAGTTTCCAAATGTTTCAAATACTAAATGGCCCCGCTATGCAACGATAAAGGACACATCGCCACTCAGCGCAAAAAATCCGGGATCTCTTGGGATGAAGGGACACCGAACACCATGTGAGTTTTAAGGAGATTACATAAGGAGTACATGGTAGATGTCATACAATTGCATGGACCAGAGACCAGTATTACAACATAAACAGTAAGACTGTGTGTATATATATACATATATATATACATACATACATATATATATATATATACATTGTGTATTCTATGGGGAGGGCCCACTATACCCAGGAACAGCTGGAGCTGCACGCGTGGCTGCTGCTGCCAGGCCAACTTCATCGGGATAGAATGAGGTAGAATCATGATTAATCAGATTAATCATGTATATACTAGTTCACCAACAATGATGCATGCAGATGGTCTGTAATCTATCCGAGTCCGCAACTATGTTTGCGAGGGTTGACACCAAATGAACGCCAAAGATGATCATCCACATTGATAGAGATTGCAAAGTCAACTTGCAGTTTGATTCGTCATGTTTCCTCAGTATTTGTGTGTTCTCTTGACCTCTCCAAAAAGCCGTTCCGGGTATCTATCAAAACGCAAGTTGAAAAATCAAAACCACCGATGTGGTGATTTTCTTAGCATTGAATTGTAACATATTTTAAGAGATTAACATCAACTTATCAACCGGGTCATATCTCAACCTTTAAGGTATCCCAATTAAGGTAATTTAAGGTATACTTATCAACCATAACCATTCAAATATACATTACTTACTGTATACATTGGGATACCCTAAAAAATGGCTATCCATTGATTGTCCATTTGGACCCTTCAGCCAGGGCTTGGGCTGCTGCAACCTCACCACCGCAGAACGGAGCGACGGCCGCTCTCAATGGTACCTTCTTTGGACAGGTGGGGATGTGGGGATGAACATCGTTGGTTGATGTTCATTCCAAATATCTGGGTAAATTATAACGACCTCACGACCTCACTGCGACCTCACTGGAAATCATAGTTAGTAGGGGGAATCATCCCCAAATGGCCTTATTTCAGGTTAGTCAATTATTATAATTTACCCAGAAATATGGACATGGCTATGGGTCGTTGAACCATTCAAAACCGCCATGAATGACGGAATTTTTGATCCATGAACCAAGGATTTTGTTTTGGAGATTTATAGGCTGGGTTTTGTGCCATGATTTGGTGGCCTCGAGCGGCCACGCAAGGCGATTGGTCGACACTTTGTTTTTCTTGGTAAGTCATAAGAGATGTAGGTATATCTGGCAGGGCAGTGCCACACAATGTGCAACAAACTTCCATAGTTAGCCATGTTGATGTTGGAAAAATGAAGCAGGTTGAGTAGTCCGAAGCTCTACGAAGATGCTGTGAGTTCAAACGATGTGCAGATTTTTGGTGGATTTTAGATCATGTTCATCCCACCAATGGTCAGGGTATCTCCAATTTTCAGACATGGCCGCGTGAGGCCACACATGTTACATGACAACTTGACAAATTAAAGGTTTCAGAGGAACATAGACGGCCTTTTCGTATCATTGGAATCCTCAAGAACCAAGGTCTAACGTCTAACTACATTTAGGCAGTAAATCCGAACCCCTTGTCATTTGTCATTGCCCATAATAGGGTCTGAATTTCTGTTGACTTTTCTGCCACAAACCTTCAAGATGTGGATGGTTTAAAAAGGAGAAAGATTCAATGTATAGACTTGTTCGCTTCTAAGATTTGAAGTTCCAGTTCCTGTTGAACTGTTGTGGTCATGGCTATTGGCATGTTTTTTTAACCAAAAAAGACTCATAGACGGCTTTGGTATGCTTTGGTCGATGCTAATCTCTCCACATTTCCAGCAACGCATCTTGGGAATCTGCCAGGCAGCAGGGAGTGAAAGACCAATGGTTGTCATAGCGATTCAGGACCTTCCCGCGTCAGTCGATTCGATTTGGATAAATCACTCGATTAAATGGGGGTAAGGCGGTGTCATTTTTACCACCCATGACTGGGAATGGTTTGTACATAGCACCTATAAAAATGGATGATTTCGTGGGTGGTTTATGACATTGTTTTACCCACGTTATAATCACTTGCTCCATCTTGCTCCTATCATAAAAAGGCCTCATGATTTAAGTCATGTCCTCATGGCAGCTTGATCAGTTGTGCGCTCATTCTTGGGTAGTTCACTGTTTCGGACCATTCAGAAACCGTGGACAGCCGGTGCGGCAGGCAGTTTAATGAACTAGTTCTGTTCAGAGGACATAGAAAAGTTTATTTTCTCCCATCACGAGGCTTCTAATGAACACATCACAACAGAAAAGGACAGCTACCTTCTTCACAATATAAACGCAGGTTGGTTCATATGTCTTCTGTCATTACTTGGCTAGTGGTCCAACCAAATTTTCAACGTGGAAACCCAATGCCATAAACCGTCCCGTCAGCCAACCATTGGGGTATGGTTTATGGCAGGATGCTGGTAGGGTTTACCTCATAAACCATAAAATTATCCCCATCAAAAAAAAACCCATGAATTTCCCATCAAGATTATCCCTATCAAACCATAGTTTTATGATCTATTGTGGAGTCTATCTTTGAGACATCCCATTTTTCAAACGGTTTTACCATGCGCCGTGGTGATCTTGGCGATCTCTTGGCAAATTCCCTTCCCAGTCATATCAGCCCCGAGAAATTGTGGTTTAATTTGGGTAGTTGCGCATATTTAGGACCATTTAAGATTATTAAACATTCCCTAATAATCGGATAGTAATATCCTAAATTTATGGTCCATATTTTGTGTTTAATATTCGGGATGGGGTGAAGTAGACATGTAACTCTATGTTTTGCGGAGTCTATGATACAGCCATTGACAGTAACTCAGAACGAATGGAGGGAGGATCACAGGCTGAACCCTGTCTTGCTTATTTTTTTCTATGAAGGTGAAAATGCTAAAGTGATGCAAGAAGATGGTCATACATGATATAGTATATATACGTATATATATATATATCTATGTATATTTGTATATATGTATATATAATACATTATATATATATTATATTATATATATATTACATATATATATATGTAATTATATATATTATATTATTATAATATTATATTATATATATAATGGTCCAGTTTGACATTTCCCATCCAAGGCGTGCATGTTGCAGGACGTACCACCAACAGCTCGAGGAGACACAGATCGTGATCCGCAGAGAAAGTCTAGCAAAAATCCATGTGAAAACTAACCGTAGGATTAATAATCCATTATAATCCATTATAGTCCTACATTAAAGTGCATCGAAAAGGAACTTATCTCTCATCGTTTTGGTCGGATTTTCTATAGGATTATGCGTTTCCATCGGTCTGTCGCGTGGCAATTTTACATCCAATAAAAGTTTCCAGGTGCCTGTGACTTGCAGTAAGTTGTCTTTCTGTGCTGATTTTCTGTACTGATTGCGGTCGAAATGTTTTGGATAGTTGGAGCAATCAATGGTCTACTTGTTCTGGTCGACAGTATGTCGACAGTCAAGTTGAATGGAGGTTGATATATCTTTTGTTTGCTACAAGTTGAGGGGCTAATAGAGTTGAGCAGAAATTGTTGACACGTCAGTACAGTGAAGTTGAGTCCGTTTTTGATATGGACCAAGCCGGGTTCAACATCCGAAGACCCCCCAAAAAATGGTTTACATAGATGCATAGATACATCAATGCATAGATGCGTAAACACATAGATGCATAGATGCATACATGCATGGATGGATGGATGGATGGATGGATGGATAGACACATTACATGTACATGTACATTTACATTACATTACATTACATACATATTAGACGAATGTACTTGTATGTTTGGATGTGTCTATACGTATACATATTTGTTTGGATGGATGGACGGGCGGATGGATGTAATCAATGTAAAGGAATGTAATGCAATGTAATTCAATGTTGCGCTCGCTGGTCTCACACTCTGGCGTGGATTTGAGACTAACGTGTGAGAGAGTGTTTGTATTGGATTGTTTTGTCTTGTATTGTATGGTAATGATCATGGTTATGGTTATGGTCATGGTTACGGTTGCGGTTACGGTTACAGATATGGCTACGCTTGCACTTACGCTTACAATGGTAAGGTAATGTAATGTATGTATCTAATCAATCCTGTAGTTACTGGATCTGATGGAAATCCAACTCGAAGCTCTGTAATCACTCTCTGGCTGGGTTCTTTTTAGACTCCTGCCAAGCACTGCTTGACGCGGCTTTGGCTTCAGAATTTCAGAATCCCTTGAGATTATCAATAGTATGTAACAGAATAGCTTTGGAAGATGAGTTTGCTCTGAATTTCCGATTTTCCCAGTTGCAAAAGGATGCAAAAGGCAGACTAGTTCTTCTGTAGCGTGGAGGTACTGCACAGATCATGGCAGAGTTGAGACAGCAGGGCCGGGAGACCTGGGTCCCTGGGTGGGTCAAATCGAGAAGTTTCATTGTAGGATGCCATGGGGTCTCCTGAACTGTTTGTAGACTAATCTCTTCAACTGGACCACCTGCGGACACGTCGATCCTTTGACAAGACAAACCAGCTCTGAATGATCAACAGTTTGTTGTTTTGGTTATAGCCCTAAGCGCTGGAATTAATTGAATTGCATGCCCGCATACTCATACATATATTAATACATATATTAATATATATATATTCATTTATGTGATTCACCTTCAGATTGCTTTGTTTTTCACTGCTCTACTTCATTCTTTAAATTGCGATAGCTTCTACGATGGGCAAACATTTTGGCGAAAGCCTGAAAGACGCATTTCATTTGAAAACGGCAGACAAATGAGTTTGGGTCTCACGCTATTTCACGGCCCCCCATACGGCCCTTAAGCTTAGGCTTTAGTGAAGTTTAGTGCTTGCAAGAGCTCTGGCCGACAGCTGCTTTTTTTTTTTTTCAGATATAACAAGTTGTACCTGTGCTAAGGCTTTTTTTGGTCGTGGCAAGGATGAATCAGGAATCGATTTGTGCGACGCTGCTACCCACTTGATACTACTTGACTCCAATTGATGATATTTGATGATAGTAGATTCGATTTGACCATATTTGACATATTGTTTACACGTCCTACAACTGCAGGAAGTTGTCATGTGCACTGCATGACTGCTAGAGGTCGAGATGCATCGGCACGAGCAGTGGCAAACTCGGTGAAGAGTTACACAGTGTTACAGATTTATGTCAAGTCATATTGCTAATTTTGTGGGTCTTTAAAAGTCTCATAAACTTCATGTTTACCATCCCCCAGTCAGCAATGTTAGGTGCTATGTAGAAACCATTCCCAGCCATGAGTGGTTTAGATGGTGAGCTGCGCCCATAAGTTGGGATTTTTTCTGATATGCCCCTTATGGTTACCTTAATGTGTATTTGCATAGATATAGTTACTGTATGTTACTGTATCCATATATATATATATATTCATATATAATACAGTATTATACATACATATATATATATACCCTCTGGTAAATTAACATAGACCCTGGCAGTCATCGGGGTTGGAAGACTAGTTTCCTTTATAAAAATTGGCTATTTTTAGGGTCCAACTGTTTATTTATCAGAGGGTATATATATTCTGTATATTCTATATCCACTTGTACCCTCTGGTAATTTAACATAGCTATTGAAAATGGCAATTTATAGTGAGTTTTCCCATTAAAAATGGTGATTTTCCATAGTTTTTTGTGTGTTTACCAGAGGGTAACTGGAACTGCACCTCCAAGCAGTGTCACCTTCCGCGGGGTACCGCTTTCTGCCGAGGCGGAAGAGGCAAGAGCCGTGGAGCCGCGAGAGGTGAGACGTTCCGCAGAAACCATGGGTTTCTGATGTGCAAATAACACACACACAACATAAAATTCATAAGTGTCTCTATATATATAGACACTTATGAATTTTATGTTGTATGCTTACACATTGTCATGATATGACAGGATGCTCCGCCAATGCATTTCACGTGGGACCTGCCCAGAGTCAGCTCGCTCAGCTCGCAGGCCGTTGCCGGGCCTGCGATCCTGGCCTTACGACGCATGCGCAATCGCATTGCGGACTCTTGGCGATGTTTTGGCCGGCGGTTAGCGAAATCTGCGGAAGTTGAGTTTGGTTGACACGACGTGACCATTAAATGGGAGAGTGTAGCTGTGTAAAAGGCCCCATTTCTGGATATCTCTAGAATATCTGCAGTCGGAAAGATGCAGAGATGACAAGCAGCAAAATCAACGAACACAATATCTGGTCAGGGTATCCATCTTGCAACGCACACCATATTCCATGTTTATCCTTGGGCTGGTGTTTGGAACGTAATATCACCCGAGTTATCCTATTGGCTATTGATATTTAAATGTTTTGTACTGCATTTTCAGTTGAAAGATTGATCGAAAGTGGGAATCTGCCACAGGGGATGTGAATGTTGCTCTTGTTTCTGAAACAACATCCATGAAAAATCACCTGTATCACCTAGATCCACTTGTTTTGCCCCACCCCTCAGGGTTGGGTATCTAGTTTTTGTCAAAATCATTTACCCTAAAGATTGGATGGTAAATTCACGACGCAGAAAAACATCCAGATTTCCAGTCAGTTCCTCCCTCAATCTCTGGGGGTTGCCGGGCCCTCCAGTTTTCAGGGTTCATTCAGGCTTCAAGTTTTGACCCAACCTCGACCTCAAACTTCAAACCTCAATCTCCTCCAGGTCCAAGCATCTCCAAGCATCCCCAAGCTGTTTGTCCAAATCTGTCGTATGGATCTAGAGAAAATTTGTTTTTGGGCACCCCCTTGAAGATGTTTTTGCTGTCGATAAAGCATAAAAGTCAGCACCATTGCTCCCGATTCTGCTGTGGATGGTTAAGAAATCTTGCACCAGTTGATGGCTTATCCATGTTTATCCCATTATTTTTTCGGGGGTTCAACCCTTTTGGTGCATGGATTTCGCAACCATCCACAGACCAAGGAGGGCCTGCCATGGGCTTCAAGTCCACGAGATCCTTCCAGACCCAGGCGACGGACCAGCAATGATGGGTTTGGATGTGGGATCGTAAAGGATCGTAAAGGTATATATGATTGTATACATGTACGTGTAAATAACATATATATATATATACATATACATAGATATGTACATATCGATCGATCGATTGATCGATCGATCGATAGATAGATAGATAGATAGATATACATCCTGTGAGTGGTTTAAACTCCACACTGGCAACGAGCCTCCTCCCACGGGTTGCAATCCAGTAGTTTGTCGAGTTTACCGGTGACGACCTCACAATGATCTGGTGCTGGAAAATCATCCCAGAATTTTCGCTGATTTCGCTTGGAAACTCTCAATGGATTGCTTGGAGGAGACATGTCCAAAAGCCACGATTGTTTTTTCCCAGGAGAACAATTCTCAATGGGTTTCCTGTGGTGTTTCCTTTTGGAAAGTTCTGGGACAACCCAGAGAATCCATGGCCACAACACGTGCCGCATCTACATGCTGTCAAGGTCCACTTGTTCTCTTTCTGTTCAGTTGACCCACTATGACCCACTATGACCCACTCATCTCACACCGTGGTTCCGCTTCGCAATGACTATGCTATGGAGCCTCTGCCTACCCGGTTGTGCAAAGCGGCCGCAGCTGCAGGTCGATTATGCCAAGTTTTAGCCGAAGAGCAGGGCTTCCCAAGGTGGTTGCTGTGGCCACCAAGTCACCATCCGTCCATAAAGGTGGCCCCTGTATATGGTTTACTGATTGAAAACTGCAAAGGGACACCGTTCTTGATACTGTTCTGGATACAGTTCTTGATTGATCAGTTGATACACCTGGAGGTTTTGACAGTTGGCCATGGATGACAGTTCTCGGCGCAATTTGTGCGAAGCTGTGTTGGGGTCTAAGGCAGCACCATCAGGAGTTTCTTCAAATCAAGGAGCTCGGAAGAATTCATCATGAACACCTTGTGTTCCTCTATAAGATTTATGTCTGAAGGTTAGCGCATCCTGTGAAGAGACTAGATTGATGGTATTGGATGGTATTGTTTCCCCTGCAGAAGAAGTGCATGTCTACAGTGTGATTACATAGTCTGGTAGGCGCTGGTAGAAACTGCTTTATATCCAGGTCTCCAAGACGATTCCCACAAGTAGCACTGAGGTTCCTGTTGAAGGACCCCTGTCATGTCTGAAAGGTTTGGCACTTTCCCAACATTGAAAAAAAACTGGACAATTGGACTATATGATTGCAATCCTGTAAGTCAGCGGATGAAATCACTGTTTACTTGAGGCCCGATCATTGTGGCAACATCTGGCAACAATATCAGCAGGAACAGCAGCAAGATCAACATAGTAGGAGAATGACAAAGGTCCCCAGCACCTCCTTCCACTTTGGCTTACGGTGCCCTAAGACTTGCAAGACTTGGACTTTCGGAGCGCCTGACTTGCCCAAAATGTGCGCTTTCTTGGCGCTGATCTAGCTATATCTAGCTATACTGAGGTTTGAAACATGTTGAAGCCATGTCTTGGGCTACCAGATGAGTAGTGTTTTTTGGGGGGGGTTTGGCTTCGCGGAGGCGTAGGCTGAAAGGTGGGCTTCGCGCTGGCTACGCGGTACATTTGCCCCCCAGGAGCTACTCAGATGGGAGGAGCAGCCTCACCTGGAGGTGCACTGCTCTAAATTGGCGGTCATGGAATACCATGGTTTTTTCTGTATTACTTCATGGTATACCTCATGGTATACCTCATAGTACCACTGGTGCATCCATGATTTCCCATCATTTCCCATGATTTCCCCATGATTTTCCCATGATTTCCCCATGGTTTTCCTATCTGTTTGGCATCTCCAGGCCCACCAGCTGCAGTGAGCAGCCTGGAACGACTGGAAGTTCGCCACCCTGGCGGCTTCCCAGAGCCGCACTATTCGCCATGGCCTCATGGAGCAATAAACCATAGGAGCTTTACATAATTATACCATGATCCTATGGTTATTATATTATATTATATTATATTTATATATTAATATGGGTATTATACCATATATTAATGAATATATATATATATATTATACCATGATCCAATTTTTGAGAACATATTAACATATTTATATGGGTGTTATATTAATGAATATATATATATATATGATGTGGATTTTATTGATTTCACCATCAAAGTTTTTTTTATCTAAAAGGAAATCATTTTCTTCTAGATTTTTTGTCTAGTGGCATATCTCACCTATGATTTCGGTGTGTTATCTTAATAGGGAAAATATGGGAAAATGATGATAAAGTAATGGTTTTTGGCGTTAAAATGGACTTATTTTTTTTTGGACTTCAAGAACTGGGACTTCAGGTCACACTATCAGCCGTCATATTGCTGGTGCTACAGTGTTACCGGTGTCATATCTAAAATCAACTCACTTCTCAAAAATTGCGGTTATTCGAGTTCTCAACATCCTCAAGTGATTGATTTCAAACTATAAATACATAAAAATACTAAGAATTGGTATTGCAATTTATCTCGGTCAATCATATATATATATATATATACATATATACATAGTACAAGTATACATATATATATGATTATATATGTATGTATGCATTTGTTGACCATCATTTGATTGTCATTGTGCCTCTCAAGCCTAGTAGGACCTCAGCCTCCAGGAGTTTGTCATTTCCTAAGGCAGTTGGTCCCCACAGCGCCAAGTGCACCAAAGCCACAGTCCAATGGCCGTGGTTTTTTCCGCAGGTGGGGCTCTTAGATTTTTCACGGCCCAGATGCGAATTCTGGAAATGTTGGGTTTATGACCCATAGGATCCATGGTGCTGCTATATATGGTAACATGGATCCCATCAATATACCCCAAATGTTAGCATATATAGCATACATGGATCCTATGGGTGATGGGTTTTTGATGGTTGATGAAACTGTCAGATATCATTTGGACAGAGTTGCAGGGTCGAGAATGGTGGAGATTGGCTGATTCGACCTGGTACTGTGGATGTGGTTTGAACATGAACCAAAGCATCCTAGGTCCTAAGAAATGCACCGGCCGCACCACACAGTGGTATGGTGAACAAGAATTGCTGTAATGATTACAGATACATATCAGGACATATACCCTACACACACACACATTCCCAATGGCAGCAGTGCTCCAAGAATCGATTTTTTTTGATTTGTTTGGTCAAGTGGTCGTGGTCGTCAGTCGATTTCGTGGCCGACTTTGAACATCTTTGAAGCCTTCTCTGCCAATAAGTTCAACAAGAAAAGACCTGCAAAAGTCCACCAGAACTAATCCAAGATATTGAATAGACATGATAGGTTTCAGGAGAATGCACAAAGGGACAGGGTTTTTTTCCCATCACATGGTGTTGGTGCAGCCCGTTGGTCCAACGGGTCACTCCCACGCCACGCCGAGGAATTGGCCACGGATGAACTTGATGAACACCTTGGGCTGGGGCAGCAGCCCCAGCAAAGACGAGTACACCAACTGGACGAAAAAAGAACATCTGTTGTTGATTTGTTGATGATCTGTTGATATCTACCCTCTGGTAAACGTTTACAGTTTGCTATTGAAAAATGGCCCAGTCGAAATAGTGGATTTTCCCATGAAAAATGGTGGATCTTTCCATAGTTTTTTGTTAAATTACCAGGCCGGGTATGATGATGTCAGGCGGGAGCTCATCCAGTTCTTCAGCACAAGGTGGATGTTTCTTGGAACTTGGTCGGGATATGGTCAAATTTGCCACCAATTTCATGGGGCGTCAAGAATCTCCCCTGAAGTGCTCAAAATTGAAGCTTTTGCTCACAGGCGTTTTTTCATCGTGTCGGTGGGTCAAGTCATCGTTTGAACATCCCTGTTGAACAAAAAACCAGTGATCACCTGGTTCTTTCAGAGGCGATTCGGAAAGAGATTCCAATACTTGGCCAGGTGCATCGAGCAGCGGAGAGCAAAGTAGGCCGCTGGGGCTCGGCTAAGCCCAGGGACACGAGCTAGTCACCTCAGAAGCTGTGGATATCTGTGGTTATCCCGTACCATTCTTAATACCATTCTTGATACCATTCTAACACCATTCTTAATACCATTCTTAATACCATTCTTAATACCATTCTATTGCTATATCTCTACACATTCACTTTGAGTAGCCAAGTACACACTTGTAGATTGTAATCTAGTGTACGCACTCTTTTCATTGACACATACACACACATTATGCACACAGCTCCGTTTACCCAAGACAGAACAAGTATTTGAGGGATCAATTGCCTTTGGAACAACCATGGTGTGAATATATATATATATATATACATACATATATGTAATTATGTATACACATTATTACGCATACATAACATAACATTACATAAAATTACAGAAAACATTACATAACATTACATAACATCCATCCATCCATCCATACATACATACATCCAGACATCCATACATCCAGACATCCATACATCCATACATCCATACATCCATCCATACATGCATGCATGCATACATATATATATATATTATATCATTATATCATTATATCATTATATCATTATATCATTATATCACGTATTTTGGACCTTCGTTCCATGCACGTCCAAAGTTTGTCCATCCAACTTAATGACTCACACAATGCCTCCGTCAACAATATTCAATTTGGAGTCAGGATGGTGAACTCACAATGCGTTAGCAGCAAACCACACTACTGTAGTTGGCTGCACAGTCTTGAATTATAAGCCTGCTGTAGATTAAAATGGATAACATTTTCAAACCCTGCAATACACTTTACGCGAATCCCCACACTAAATCTCAACGTTTCAGCTCGCGTGCTACCAAGTGGTGTTACAGGGGGTTGATTTCTTTCCTCGGGGCCGCAGCACAGTTGACATTACCATGGAACTTCGAGGCCGAGGGGTGAACATTGGATATCCCCTTGATTCATTCCATCAATCCCCCTAATAGGCCTACACCCCCTAAATAGTCCCAATTATGTGGGTTCATCCATTTCATCCCCGAAACCATGGTTTTTTCGGGGGGGTGCTTAATATTGCTTCATATTAGGGTGCTTATTTACAGTGTTTCAATGTGTTTCAGGCCGGAATCCCCTGATGATCCCCTGCGATCTTGGTTCAGGCCGGCGACGGCGAATGTCCCCAGGCAGCAGGACTCCGTTTCACATGCCAGATATATCAAAACGGAGCATCTATGATATATCATGATATATCATTATAGATATAGAATAGATATAGAATAGATATAGAATAGATATAGAATAGATATAGAATATATTATATATATACTATATAGATCAACATATATCAACTATCAATTGATATAGAATATCACGAAATATTGCATCAATGCATCACTAAATCGATCCTTCGAACGCGAGGATCCCACACCTTCGAGTGGGGCGCATGGATCACCTTAGGTGTTTCAGCGACCTGCCGGGAAACCCAGCTTAAATCACCAGGAAAAGTCATCACATCTCTGAGTGTTATATATCATCTTTATCTTAAAATAGTTATGAAAACTCATAGTTTTATATATCATCTTTATCATAGTTATAAAACTAGTGTATAAAAATACTACAGAAGAATATTATAAAAATAGTGTATATAAATACTACAATGATAAACAATATTATAAATAGTTATCATTGCCCAAAAGAAGTGATTCATGTTCACCAGGTCTAGGCAGCACACGAAGCAAGGCGAAGCAAGGCGAAGCTTTGTAGCGACTCTGGTGCTACTCTGGTATAGATATCAAGTATATATATAAGGAACTATATATATAATATATAAAACTAAATGTGCCGAATAAGTTCTAGTCTATTCAGTCTATTCGAGTTCTTCGAACTTGTATCCGGGAGAACATCCCTTTTAAACATGCTCTGCTCACAGATTGGAAGATATCACCATCCCTTGGGGTCATGGCCGTGGCCGCTATACGATGTCTTCGTTCTTTGACTCCTCAAGTCCCGACAGCGCTTCTTCACCAAGGTCTTCGGGACAGCTCCAGGCATGGACGACATTTTTTGGTGTTTCGAGCGGTGAATCTTTCGCTTGGTTCCATCATGTTCCATCCCAAACCCGACTCTGACTGCGGTTTGCAACATGGAAAAAAGAGACACGGTTTGCAAGTAGCAAGTGCAACTGTGGAACATCAAGCAGTTGAACTGCCATGCCCAGGAGAGCAAAGACCTGGCAGTCCCTGTGGAGACACTTGGAGCAATTGGGTGATTTTGGTTCACAAGGTTTGACTTTCACCTGTTGGGAGAGTTTCAAGTTTTGAGGGCGCTTAATACCAGTCAGTTTGCGTTTGCATCATTTTTTTGGTGGGGAAGCTGGAATCTAACACGGCAGCCAGGCTGTAGAATGCGCACCGGCTGCACTTGTCGCCCGGTGAAACTTGCTGAGAGCTGTGGCACTCAGAAATGCTCGTCATTCAGAATCTTTTCAATAGCTGCGAACTGTAGACCCCCGTTTCAATTGGATTGCTTGATGGTTGCGGCCGTTTTCAAATTTTTCTATTTAAATCTTCGAAGTTGGTTCACGACAAGTGACACGCTTATCAAATCTATGTCAGAATGTATCTCAGAATATCTGGCAATTAATCCCCCCCGTTTAACTTTCTGAATTGGGGATCAGTGTTTTTTTATTCAAGAAGAAAACAAAGAAGGTGAATTATTCCCAGGGAACACCTTCTGCGACTGAACGACACTGGGAATGTTTCTTGGGATGTTCACCATGGATTTTTTGGGGGTCAACAGACTCGGCCGATCTCGTCCGCCGATCTCTAGACAAGAGACTCGGCTAGTCCTCGGAGAGCTAAGCCGCTACCAGTTATGTAGAGCCTCCGTGGCAAATTCTCAGAGCCTCACGGTGGAGTTGGGGTAGAAAATGGTAAAAAACTGTACACATTTTTTTAACAAAACACTGTTGAAGTATGTTGAAATGTTCAGGGCAGGTTTGTGAATTCCAATGACCAGATCAGCCGATATCAGTTGCCTAGATGTTGCCCTATCCAACATGTTCCAGAACATATGGTTGGAAACATGCGTCAACAAGATACCCCTTATTGGGAATGCACCTGCCTCACTTCCTAGAAAATCCAACCCACAAGCGGAAGTCGCTTGCCCCGCTGAAAAAGGGCCTTTCGTCATAGCGACGCAGCGAGGATATGATGAGGATGGGTCAAAATTCAAACCATTTCAAACCCAAATTGAGCTATTGAATGTTGTTGAAATATATTGAGATACTCAATGATACTCACATATCACATATCCGTTATTCATTTAGAATATTTGGAACCCTGTTGGGGACGGGGATGAACGAATTCTAATGACACCATCTACTGCCACTGGGGCCCCATGGTGGTCGTGCCACTGGGGTACCCAAAACCTAAAAGCTCAGTCGTCCAAGTTCTGTTCAATTCATGGCATCAAATCACAAGCTGTGTGCAGATGACTGAATTGTGTAGTGTTCGTTCTGACTTTTGTGTAGAGTGCTATTTGGTAGATATATGATATGATATATGATATATGATATATGATATATGATATATGATATATGTGGTAAATATATGCTATTGGTAGATATATGATAGATATTTCAGTATTCACATGGATTTACATACATGGGTATCTCAAAGGGCTGGCTCAAGACCTCCCCCTGAATCATTGAAGTCGACCCGTGCGATGCCCGGGCCCCAAAATGAGCCCCAGATTGGATCAGGGTGAGACCTCCATTCTGTCGAAAAGTCTGGGATTGGGACTAAGAATAAGAATAACATGTAGATATCTATAAGATCTATCCCAAAGTTATATTATTGGGACTAAGAACATGTAGATATTATAACCAAAAATCATGTAATTTTTGATAATCCTATCATTGGCATTATCTAGATCATCCTGAAATATCCGGATAGCATGGAGATTGACCTTCGATGGCAAGCTGAGGAAATAGAAATTTTGGCGTTGCAGAAATTGTGATTGTGGAAATTTGTGTTTTTGCTTTGCCCATTGGATTCATGTGACATAGAATTTGAGAAGGTGGAGTTATAGTTGTCATATTTTTTGCATTGTGAAGTTGTACAGCTGTATGGTACAAACATATTTTGAGTTGCAACTGTAAGACTCGAGCCATGTAGACCTACATGATTTCCAACGAACAAATTGCTTGCTAAGCGAAACTTGTGGAGCTTGAATATTTCGATTCATGGTCACGGTAAAAGGTGGGTGTCACCATTCAAGAAACGGGTGGCACACATGGGGATTGAGAGGTCAAAGCAAGCAAAGGATTCCCGGGCGTGGTATTCCAGCACAGGAAACCGTAATTAATCCTATATATATAATTATATATATATACACATTACATTATATATCACAGAAAATCGCCATGAGTTCGCAGACCTTGTTTCGCCATTGAAACGATGATGGGCCTGCTCAAATGCTGAGAATCGGCTTGTTTCAACCAGGGTCATACGGTCACATCTATGTCATATGCATACGTACTAGTCATGTATGTGATCCAAGAGCCACGCCGAGGGTGCTTGACTAAAGGCCCCTCCTAGGCGGTTTGCCTCGAAGCCCTCCAAGTAAAAGTAAAACGATTAACATGTGAGTTGCAGTGGTTCAATACATCATATTACATTACATCATGATACATCATAATACATCATAATACATCATGATACATCTTAATACATCTTAATACATCGTAATACATCATGATACATCATAATACATCATAATACATCATAATACATCATGATACATCTTAATACATCTTAATACATCGTAATACATCATAATACATCATAATACATCATGATACATCATAATACATCATAATACATCATAATACATCATAATACATCATGATACATCATGATACATCATAATACATCATAATACATCATGATGCATCATAATACATCATAATACATCATAATACATCATGATACATCATAATACATCATAATACATCATAATGTATCACAATGCATCATAATACATCATACTACATCATAATACATCATAATACATCATGATACATCATGATACATCATAATACATCATAATACATCATAATACATCATAATACATCATAATACATCATAATACATCATGATACATCATAGTACATCATAATACATCATAACACATCATAATGCATCATAATGCATCATAACGCATCATAATGCATCCTACAAAAACAGCATAAGTGAGACCAGCACTAACTATACCAGCCTTAGTATGCAGCATAATCCGCCATGGTGGACGAAGGGACTGCCGCACTTTTTATGGCTAATTTCATGCCAATTCACGGTCAGCAATGTTCGATCATTGATAAAGATACAGAAACAACTCACCACATGCGATGATGGCTGAATGATGGCTGAATGATGGCTGAATTCTGAATGATGGTGGACAATGTTTGACAATGTTTAACATGGCTGTTGGTCGAAGGGCTTGTTCATGACCGAGGCCGTTCGTAAAGGACCTCCTAGACCTCGACTTTGACGTTGCATGTGTGTAACGTATTATAAGGTGGAAGGCAACGCGATGAGATGGAATTGAATATAATCTTAGATATAGTATCATATAATTGTATATTTGATATTGTTAACCATACCCATGTTTCTAGAAAGGAACCCAGACATGACGGTTACATGACCATCCCCCAGACATGAGAATTTTGCTGAGGCCGCGACTTTTATGCGTCGCCTTGCTACTGGGCGCGGTGCAAGCCGCAGTTGTAGGAGGGCGAAAAGATGCGAAAAGTGGCTGTGGCAATTCCTGAAGGATTCATAATGAGGTAAACATTACGGTAAACCCCAATAGTGACTTTCGGAGTATTATTGGCTAATTAATATTAATTAATACTAATAATGTGGGTAACACAATGTCATAAACCATCCCCAAATCACCATTTTTATAGGTGGTACAAACCATTCCCAGTCATGGGTGGTAAAAATGACATTGTTTTACCCACATTACCCCTATATACCCCTATTTGGTATTATCTAAAATGACCCCAATTGGTTAGTTCCTGGGAGAATATGGCCCAAACGACTAGAAGTATGGGTGGTTGTGGTGGATACCCAAAAAGGTCCATAGATGGGGATCCACATCAGATCTGCTCGATCTCATCCAGTTGAAATTTAACAATTGGGAGGTATGAAACTATATATTCACAAGCTGATTCCCATTCTTGGGAGGATAAAAACCTAAAATGTAGCGAATGGACCTTTGCATCTGGCATTTCTCCCAGCTCGAGAGAAAATGGGGCCTCAGGTGTTTCCGTGCATAAAACATGCATTTACCGAATCATTCTGCGGATATCTCACAGTTTGAAAATGCGGTCGTGTCTCCGTGTCTTCTGGATCCAAGTGCATATCGCGATTTTTTGTTGGTGAAAGAGTTGCCATAGAGGGAGCAGAAAGTCAAAAAAAGACTCGTCCATCATGGATCATGGTGTAACTGGTGTAACTGGTGTAATGTTTCAGGAGAGGTATGGAGGTATTGCTATCATTGTTTAGGATGACATTGCCGGCATCCTATCATGGACTGTTTGTTCTGCACTACTTGTGGGGATCTCTTTGTTGTGCATATCTCTTCATTTCCTGCTAGGCACGTATTTTGAAGGAAAAAAAAATCTAAGGAGTCTATATTCATGCTATATTCATTTGAATGTATCAATGATGCACCATTTTTGCAGGATGAAAACTGGAAGCATTCCAATTTCAGCTGCAGGACATGGTGCCAATGGTGCCACCAGGTTCCACCAGGTTTGAGGCCGCTTTGATGGGTCAGCATGGGTCACTTTGGGTGAAACAGGCTGAAACAGGCGGCTGATCACAAACAATCCACAAGTAGATCTGCATTAGATCTGCATTAGATCATGTTAGATCATATTAGATCTATAAAACTGTATATGACTTCCATGTTGGAGTGCCGTTGCTTCCAATGACCGGTTTTCCAGTCAGCAGATCATTGGTTCGTCGTGAAAATGCCCTCCGAAGTTGGCCCCAAGAATGATATGAATGGACTGCCCCAACTCGCGCAATTATAGTGGATATGAGTTCTTGTTTATCCACTAAACATTCTAAATCCATCTAAATCCAAATTGGAGAGTTTGGATAGTTTGGAGTTCAGTTTGGACTCAGTTCAGATCGATTCTGAGTTCTGGAGATCCCCAGCACTCAGGCAGAGTTGGTCGCCCGAGTCGCCAACGTTCTGCATGAAACAAGTGACGGGCTCAGCGCCGTGTCACAGATCCCTAGCCTTTTTTTTAATGTTATGTAAATTCGATGTCATGTGACTAAAAAGACTACAATTCACTTAAACATACTTAAACGAACCAAAAACAACAATATTCATGTATATACATGTACATTATCTACATATACAATGCACGTATTTACGTATTATTTGGTCATAGCGGAACGTTCTTTGGGCTTGCTTTGCACTCAAGCCCCAAATCTGTGTAGTTCCTAACAGGTCGTAGCTTCAACATCAGTTTCAGCCCGTTTCACTCGATGCCGAGGTCCTTCTGTGCTGCTGCAGAAGTTTGTAAAAGCAGATCCAAAGATGGACAAGGACTGAAAGGAATCAGATCATAGTGCCCAGCTCCATTTAAATAGAACATTCAACCATCAGAAATACCATGAAACGCAGCTATCACAAACACGAATCATCTTGATTGTATTACAATCCACTTGGAACTGCATACCAACAAGTCATTTCAAGATCTCGGTTCCCTGGAAGTGGATAACCATTCACAATCGCTTCTTTTCAGAACAGGTTTTTGTAATAGAAAAAGACTCCTTGATCCAACTCCGAAGCTTTCGAAAATTGGGCGTGTGTAAAAAAACAGCAAATTTGGTGTTATCCAAGTGCAGTCAGCTGGCATTGCTTCGTCCATTGGTGCAGCCGCCTTAGCGCAAGTCGCTGGAACTGCGCCGCCATGAAACGACCGGCTGCAAAGGCCACCAAGGCCACCAAGGGTCCAAAGTTGACGGCTGCCATAGTTTTCGAAACCGGTGTTTTTTAAAGGAGAATCGTTTGATGAAATTATATATTTTTATAAATAATGGCCTGACAAGTAAAATGCATATTCAAAGGTTTCGACTATCTGCACGTCTCACACATTCTCGAAGAAGTCAGAAAGCAGCCGTCCTTAAATTGGGAAGCAAAAGTACTAGGCTGTTGGGATAGACTGATAGACCTAATATTCATGCAATATTCATGCTAGGTTGGAACCCGCATCCTGCATCCTACTGAGGTAAAGAAACCAGTTGTGAAGAAGAAGGCAGAGGGCGCTCAATCCCACCCCAAATGGGATTGAATCAAGACTTATCCCAGAATGCGGTACGATTGTGCCAGGGTAGCATCTCGAAGTCTATGCTGTTCATTCTGGATATGCCAGAGGATATGCAAATGAACAGCACCAGGTTTCTGTTTTGTGGCCCAAATGGGCACTTTCAAAGACGGCCAACAATTGATCCATGGAAAATCCACAGCGTCCTTTGGGAGCGTGACAACCAATACCTGAGTCTCAGTAGTTCCTGGATTTTTCCATGGGTACCAAGATGTACCAAGATGTACCAAGATGTACCAAGATGTACCAAGATTCTTAGATCTTCTTAGACTTTTACATCATTTGACGTCTATGAAGAGTGCCAATCACAACGAACGGATTGCAACGCTGCATATTGGGACTAATTGGGACCCACAAACAGGGCCTCAGCAGCTTCCAGGCAACTGCTGCGCGAATTTCCTGGCTAAAGCTCGTGCCAAGCGAGGATCCGAAGGACCACCGAAGGATACAGAGACGATGACTCGATGATACTCGATGACTATCCAAGCTGTGCTCGACTTCGAAACTACCCCCAAGCTTGTTGCCTATCATCCCAATATATCCCAACAAACTCGGGGGACAATGCATGGGATGATTTCAAACAGTTATATTTTTTTTGTATTTTTCATCCAAACTTGCGAAGACGATCAGCTGACTCATCTCGTTCAGTCGTTTGAAGCCACCAGCCTGTTGTGATTGGCACCAGTCGTTGGCAGAGATGTTGATTCCAGTAGCTCATCGTAGCCTATTACCCTCTGGTAAACTAACATAACCATGGAAAATCACAATTTTTTTATGGGAAAATCCACTATAAATGGCCATTTTCAATAGCTATGTTAAATTACCAGAGGGTACATATTAATCGTACGTTCATCATATTGCATCCTTAAGCTCGGCCAGTACAAGCCAAGAAGCGAATCTGCAGCTGGTATCCACCATCGTGGCGATATTGGTGACACCTGCTGTGCGAGTGGCGCAGACGACTATGTCACCCTGGATGCTGATTTGGACTTTGGGACATTTCAGGTTCCAAAGGTCACCAAGGGTGCCTTAGCCAGCCATGAATGTATCGCCGCTTTGATACTCCAAGCCAATCCATATCACGGCATATCACGGCATATCACGGCATATCACGGCATATCCAAGCTTCTATATTGTCACTCAAGCGGGGCTTGCTGCCATGAAATTTCCCGTAGATGTTTTGATGGCCAGGGACCTGATTTCTGGGAAGGGACTAAATGCAGTGTAGGTGTGGAGGCCTAAAGTCGCAAAGCCTGGC
Organism: Cladocopium goreaui; assembly: GCA_947184155.2. Lineage (NCBI taxonomy): Eukaryota > Dinophyceae > Suessiales > Symbiodiniaceae > Cladocopium > Cladocopium goreaui. The sequence goes on from CAMXCT020001234.1 coordinate 147,286, forward strand.
TCCAGATCGCCGTCGCAAATGAGGTGGCAACAGGACAACGAGGAAAAAAATTGCAGAGGCCAGGGGCCCAGTCTTTGTTGAACACTGTTGAACACTGTTGAACACTGTTAGCTTCGGCTCGTCCAAGAGATCAGCCAAGCAGCTAGAAATGGAGGAATGAATTTGGTGTACCTGGTTCATCCATGTTCATCCTGGTTCGTCCCCGGGGGAAATTCATCGATTTCGCCACGATGTCGCCCGCCTAAATCGGTCATCGATTTACGGTCAGGGCCAGGGCCGGCGACTTGGTTTCGGCTTCCGTGATGGAAATCCTGGAAAAGAAATTCATCAGCAGTCAGCCTCTGTGAAGGAAATGTCTGTAGACCAGGCTCTCAGGAGGCGAGATCGGCGAGATGAGATATATGATATATCGAGATGTCGGGTCACGGGTGCAAAAAAGTCATGATATTCATATTATGATTATGATATTTGTTTGATTTCCAATATTCACATATATTCAATATGATGCATATGAATTAATATGATATTCATGTCATACATACAATGTGGATTTGTCTGGCAGTAGAGTATTATACACCGAAATCCATCGGTCAATCATCACTTTCCCTTGAAAACCGGTTAAAGTGGGGGTATACCGATAATTAACCATGTTTGCAGACAGATCCATATTTTTTTTTTCGAACCTTGCCATTGTGTGGATCCACCCATGCTAAACACAGCACCGTCATCTTGCTTACTACTATGGTTCACAATGGCAGGAATCCCTACTTCCGGACTAGCGCGGTTGAATTCTCTTGAATTCGTTCAAGGCTGAGAAGTTCAAAGTTAGAGGCGAACTTGCTCCAGGAATCTTCACATGAAATTTGATCTATTGCGATGTTTTCATGAACGTGTGACATTGCGAGCAGAGTAGAGTGGCTCACATGTCATTCAAAGATTTATTCCAAGAATCATGGAAAGTGCCATGTTTCCGCTTGGAGCAATTGGCTTTGTGTATGTAAGAACACGAGAACTATTGAGGATTATCCTTTGGTTTGGTTCCTTTTTAATGTGCTTCCCAACCTTCATTCTGAAGGCGCGAAAGCCTTCCATATTGGTCACAGTTGAAAGGACTGCAGTGAATGCTACGAAGGGTCCACGGTTGAACATATTCATGTTTGTTCCCTCCATGATTGGATTGGATGCTTTGAGTATGGTGTTTCTGTAAAACGTTGCATTGTCACGAACGCAAGGAGAGATATCACCTGAAAGTAAAAGGCAAAAAAAAATGTGTGATCCATTCAGAATCCAGTGATCAATCGTAAGTTTCAAAGTGACATGGCAACTTTAGGGGTATACGGTATAGCCCATTTTCGTATAACCCCAGTTGTATCCTTCCCATGATCCTTGCTGCTGTGGCAGCGCTCAATAAAGCCATGCTACCTTGTCTTTCTCTTCAGAACCAGTTCGACCCTGTGCAGTTGTTTCAACCATATTATTCCATTTCCCCCCGTGTTTCCCATTACTTCTGAAATGTTATAGCCATAGCATGTTCATATATTTCAAATCTTGGCCTAGAGCCGGCATGTCATGTTGTTTGGAACAATGCATTTAGTTTTTTTAAAGCGAAAAAAAAAAGGGTGGAATTCTTTGGATCTGTTTGTTTTTTTTGTACATCTTTTTACGTGTTTCACATCAGCGTCAGACGTCAGGTTGATGGAATTTATGGAGGTGACACCAGAGACGTTGGACCAGCGCTGCCGTTACCCCGAGTCCAACGACCTTGGAGAAATCCTCTATGGAGTGGATGACGTGTGCCACTCGAACGAAGCCTCGTTGGATTTTACGTTATGAAAAAACATGTCATAACTATGGAAAATCATAATTTTTAATGGGTAAATCGGTAAATCAACTAGAAATGATCATTTTCAATAGCTATATTAGTTTACTAGAGGGTAGATGTAGTTAACATATGTGAACTAATATAGCAGTATAACAAGGTAGTATAACAAGCTAGTATGTGCTAGTTACTACTTAACATTTAGCAACTAGTTACTACTTAACATTAGTCAACATTAGTTCACATGTGTTAACTACCTGTCAACTACCCTTTCACCTACTAGTGCAACATTGTACACTACTACGACAAAGCTGTCGACGCTTCTTTCAGCTTATAGCTTGCAATCATTACTACACGTCCACGCACAGACGCCATTTATGCATACATGTGCCACATATGCTATGTTGGAGGCAAAATTGAATTTATTGATCCTAGCCAGGTAATGCAGACTTTTGTGTATCCCATTGGCCAGAGGCTAAAAAGGGGGTGCTTCTCTTGCCAGTGTTCTGCAATACAAATGATTGAGGCAAGGGAATCATTTATACTTGCTTTTCTCGGGCCAGTTTTACTACTGAACCTCTTGATTTTCACTCTTCTCTGGTGAGGGGAGAAAGTAGTCACTCCAGACACGCGGTTTCGGCACGCTGGAAACTGTGGCCAAGAAACCAGTTGCCCCAGATCCTTTGTGTATCTCGGGTGGTGGCTGTCCATTGAATGAGGACTCTCCAGTGACCAGGATAGTAGCAATAAGGAAACCAACCGAATTCAATGATGTCAAACACTCAAGGGGACATGCAAAACTGTGGACTCAGAACATGGTGCTGAATCGATAGGATTGAAACTGTCCAGAGAATTCAGCAGTTTTCAGTGAAACACAGTGAAACACAGTGAAACACAGTGAAACACAGTGAAACATAGTGAAACACAGTGAAACACAGTGAAACACAGTGAAACACAGTGAAACACAGTGAAACACAGTGAAACACAGTGAAACACATCAATAACACAGTGAAACACAGTGAAACACAGTGAACACATCAATACACAGTGAAACACATCAATAACACAGTGAAACACAGTCAATAACAGTGGTGAAACACATGAAACACAGTGAAACACAGTGAAACACAGTGAAACACAGTGAAACACATCAACACAGTGAAACACAGTGAAACACATCAATAACACAGTGAAACACAGTGAAACACATCAATAACACAGTGAAACACATCAATAACACAGTGAAACACAGTGAAACACATAAACACAGTGAAACACATCAATAACACAGTGAAACACAGTGAAACACATCAATAACACAGTGAAACACAGTGAAACACATCAATAACACAGTGAAACACATCAATAACACAGTGAAACACAGTGAAACACAGTGAAACACATCAATAACACAGTGAAACACATCAATAACACAGTGAAACACAGTGAAACACAGTGAAACACATCAATAACACAGTGAAACACATCAATAACACAGTGAAACACATCAATAACACAGTGAAACACATCAATAACACAGTGAAACACATCAATAACACAAAATGTCTGAGCTTTGCGCTTTGCAAGGCAACGAGTACAGCTGCAAAGCAACAGAGATTGAAGATGCTTCTCGGTGAATGATGAATCCAGTGAGGCGCTGCTAGAGGCATAACCGGCACCGTATGTTGCACCGTATGTTGCATCATGTTGCATCGAATCCCGAAGGAACTCTTGGAATTTTTCGAAAGCAAGAACCAGATGAACAAGATGAACAAGATGAACCAGCACAATCGCAATTGCAAACGTTTCTCGGTGTGACAAGTTGCTGTGGAAATTGGTCAATTGTCAATTGGTCATCTCGCCTTCAAGGCTAGAGACCCTTTTTGAGACCTTTTTGGAGCTGTGAGATTTTCTGTTGCAACGATGTTGCCCAACGATGTTGCCCAACAACCAGGCTTGTATCGAGCCATCGTTCATGAGACTTGGTGCAGTATTTTTCCAGGGCTCTGCCAGTGCCAGTGCTGAAAATCCAGGCTCTCCCGAGGACTTTTAGAGGGGCAAAAAAAAACGCTGCTCCAAGTCACCATGTGCCAAATGTGTGCCAAATGTGTGCCAAATGTGTGCCAAATGATGCATCATTCGTTAGATTTGGATTTGTTTGGTCCCCAGCCTATCCGGTTTGTCACAAGTACTTGCAATTGTTTTTCTCAGAGCTCTTTTCTTAAGATACGGTGTGACTTTTGCACATACGGTGTGACTTTTGCACAACGAAATACGACTCCAAATGACCCCCGCAATCACTTTTGAGTATATACACATTTTTCAGACAATATTAATATCTCATGCATAATCCCATTGTTATTAACCATAATGATATTATCAATCAAGACCTCGTGGACGCCTAGCTTTGCACTCCTGGTTCATCCAAAAAAGAACGGCTGACACGGCTCCCTCCTTGCGCTGAGGAAGCATGCAATGAGAAGCGCAACGGCCATGTTTGGGGTGAGGAGAACCCCAAAGCTGCCATGGAGAAGCTGAAGAAAGAGCGAAACGCTGCAAAGAACATTGAGATGAGGAAAAAGATTCAGGCCTATGGCATGATATGGCCAGATGTTCAGCATTGTTCAGCAATTGCAAGATTTTGGTTTTTTTTGGAATTTTTGGTAGCAGATGGTAGCAGTGTTGTGGCATTGATCCAGTTCACATAGTGTCACCATGACATGGGGCTCACTTGGGCTCCAAGATTTAGGACCTAGATGGACCCTGGTTAATGCCGGCCTTCAAAACCGCATCTTTCAGGGCCGCATTAACCGCTTGAAGAAAGACTGGGAAAAAGACCTCGAGGATGATGAGGATGACGATGTCACCTTTGATCGAAGACAAAAAGAGCCCAGAAATGACTCGCGTATCAAGAAGTGCCACGTGTTGGTCATCTACTTCTTAAAAGATGGGCCCAAAGCATGCGCCAGAGTGACTCTATCCAAACATCTTCACCGATTCTTGGTGGTCTTCGTGTTTTCAGTGGGATGCATACTCTTACAACCTCTTACATGAGGTACATGGTATATGATCACATGTGCGTACCTCTAAATGACCGTAAAAACATGCGTGTAGAATTGTGTACTTATTAGATGTTCATTGACAATTGTTGTACATCTTCCGTACAGACATCAATTTCTCGCTCTTATTCCTTCGAACGTTTTAGAACATTTTAGAACACAGAAAGCTAGTGCGGCTAATTTGCAGAGGATTTTTCGCTGTGAATTCACAAGCTGCGCCTGAATTCGAGGAACCATCTCGATCCTTGATCCATGGACAGGGAGACAATATGATTGTTGACGTCCTGTGACGTCTTGGCCCCGTGGCAGCGTGTCATAGCGTGTCTTCGACGTTTCTCAATCGATGTCGGGAGGCCAACGCCCTCCGATCCAATTTTAATGGCGACAGATTGCCGGTTCTAGGAATTTCTAAGTTCAAGACACAAGATGACACAAGAAACCATTGGTGTGATTCCTTGCTTCGCCACAAAGACACAGTGAATGCGATGGTTCAATATCCCAATATCCCACTAGCAAGTGTCAGGACGGGCAAAAGCACCAGTCTGTGCGGTGATCATTGAATCACTGGTGGGAAAACGCGGCAAAGAGTGAACTTTGTTTCAAGATGTTTAAAGATAGAATTCAGATTTGCGCAATTCTGCACATCAAGTTTTCACTTCTGGTGAACAGCTAGATTGGTCCCAACAGCGCGCAATTAAAGGGCACACCACCGAATATCACCGAATTATGCAGGAACTTGCATGTGAAATTGCTGTCACAGAATCTCACAGACAGGACTCCAAAGAACCATGAAGTATCATTCTATCCCCATCACATGGCTCTTCCAGTACTGAGTAGAGTCAGTGAAACCTATTTGAGTGAGTCTTTGTCGAGAGGGACACAAAGACAAGTGGTCCAATCATGGTCCAATCGTGTCCAATCTATTGTAAGATTTGTAAGCGCCTACATTGTGTATACATTGTGTCAGAGCTGGCTGGTTGTTTTTCCGCACCTGCTGTGAGCATCTTGTTGCAGGACCTTCCAGTGGTGCATGTGGGACCAACGAGTGATGAAGAGATCGACACTTTGGTGAAGCAGGCGACGCGGCGACGGCCAAAAAAGTCATGATCCATCATGTCCAATGATCTGAAAATGATCTGAAACAGCTAAGGACCTGCAAAGAACCGTTAAAAGATCCTTGCAGGCACCGTTCTTCACTTTTTGTTGGTGTAGAGACCCGACGAATCCACGCCATAGCAAGAAGTATATCGCTTAAGAGGTTTTTCGACAATGCTAGGATGTTTGCAGAGGTTTCCACCCTTGAACATTAGAGAATAGAAGGGTGTGAGTCATCACGGAAATACGTCCGAATCCAAAAGACGTCTGATGCATTAGAAGAACCTTATGGGGAAGCTGGCAAAGTCTCGCGACTATCATTGCCCTAAAGCGCGGCACAGGAACGAGTTGCCGCATGGAAAACCGTGGGAATGATGGCCGCGGTCTTTGCAGTTTATGTTGCCTTGGCCGGGACTCCCAGGAATCCTGGGTCTCGTCCTGGGACTCATCCGTTTCCCTTTGGAGGTTTCGGACATATGGAGTGAGGTCCGACCTGTTTTCCCGATGGCTGTTTGAACATGTTCGAAAAGAAAAAGACCGTGTACTGCGATGTACTGTAGGTCCAATTTCAGACAATCGGTTGGTTGCGGACTTAACGATCTTGACGGGTATAAATTTCGGTATTGCGCACTCGCTGAATCCATCTGAATCCATCTGAATCCATCTGAATCCTTGGTGTTGTTCCATCTGTGATTGCCATTCTTTACCTGCCACAATAAATCGTCAATCCAAAGTGTAGGGATGTTTTTTTTTGACCAGTGTGCTGCTGTCAACTGTCAACCTCATGATCACTGATCCCGTTTTTCGGCAGGTAGCGCTGCTGGGATGGTGTTATACCAAGCTTTGGTCCCTTTGCAGATCGTATGTCCAGGGATGTCGGTCAAGGATTCGTTGGGTGAATTGGAAGTGGATTCTAAGAAGCGCGTCTCCTGGGGAGAGTTGCTGACCTTACCCTCTGGTAAACTAAGATAACTATGGAAAATCATAATTTTTAATGGGAAAATCCACTATAAATGGTCATTTTCAATAGCTATGTTAAATTACCAGAGGGTATCACTTCTTCTCACTTCTTATCACTAGTGGCTTAGTGGATCTTAGTGGTTTGTTGTGGCTTAATGGAATTGTGTTTTTTATTGTGACGGATCAGATCCCACCGGAAATCTGAACGATGATCCAGTGGGATGAAGCCAGCCAAATAACTATTTCATACTATTTCGATTTAGGCATAGATAGTGGATCTATGTGGATCTATCATGATCTATCTGGATCTATATCTGGATCTATGTGGATCTATTCTCATTGGAAAAGCCTGCCACTCCTCGTGCCTTACCCTCGAAACAAACCGGGAAAATCGTCATTGGGGTGATGATTTAATCGATTTCCCTCTCAAGCATGCTGATTGCTGATTTCAAAGTTGGCTTTCTGGACTTCAAACCCCTCGATTCTTGCGTTGATTCCATGTGGGGTATATTTACCTCTCAAATAAGGTGGCTTCATTCGGCTTCATAGAAAAAATGGATGGTATCCCAAAAGGTCAGTTTTGGTATGCACTCTGTAGGCGACCCTGCCTTTTGGGGGAGCAAAAAGAACACATGTGACCGTGGTGAGCCAACATGCCATCTCAGAGCCAATTGAGGCCCCTCCGGTCACTTTTCGGCGAACAATAGCCATTGTATTGACAAAATGATAGTGACAATGGCGCTATTGTTGAGGCTTAGACAGTTCAACTTACTGAGGTCAACTCCCGTGATGTCCGAGTCGAAGCCTGCACCTTGTTCACCAAGAACTGCTTACCCTCGAATCCAACATGGGTTGGAAAATCCACCATAAATGGTTTGTTTTCGAACATCACCGATCAAAATGGAGGATGTTCTAGCAGGCCATGTTTGAGAACAGGGTAACCGGGTAACCCATCCGCTTTCCGCTTGCAACTTTGGCAAATCCGGTGTTTGAAAGGACCATAGCAAGACCGGATCCTATGGTTGAAATACCGGATTCTATGGGCGACGCTGGTGCTGGTGATCCAAATTTCAGATTGAGGTTGGAAATGATAAATAAGAATGCTGATAGATACATTTGGAATCATTTGGATACCTTTTTCAAGACGCATTTTTGGATTGCTTTGACGCAATCCCACTGTCGTCTGTCCCAAGGCAAGCAATTTTCTGGTGAGACAAACACAACTTGGTGTATGATTTGATACTGTATTATGATGTATCCTCAGGTAATCAAACATTTTCCTTGCAAATCATCCCTTTAACGGATGATTATTCCATAAATCATCCCTTTAACGGATGATTATTCCATATTTTGCCATGTTTTTTGTTGCCTATTTATAGGGGATTGTCCCATGGCTATCTTTGGTTACCAGGTTGGTTAGTCCTCACCAAAACCAAGGACGTCGAGGTGGAGGAGTTCAGGCACGGAGTCTTCAGCTGCTTTGAGGACTGCACACCATGACTATCTGAAAATGGTGGTAGTTCACATGAGAACTCCCCAACTTATCGCCCTTTAATAGGGACAGTTGATGATAATTGGATATAATTTGGATAATGATTTACAACAGTGGGTTTTGGTGCCTCTTTTCAGACAATCCCACATTGTGATGAAATTTCTCATGGAAACACAGCTTCAAAAAATACCGCAAGTCTTCCCAAGGCATCAATGATCCTGCCAAGAAATCCGCAGTCTCGAGGATATGCATATTTGTGCCCTCTCCTTCTGCTGCATGCCCTACCGCTGGGTCCGACACTCGAGGGCTGCTGTTGAAGCGCCATCCAAAAGATGGTAGACATTGGAGTAACTTGAAAAGAGCATTGCAAATGTGGAAACTGATAGGAACTACAATGGCGTTTGCTAAGCCTGTTCGAACATGTTCGCACAAGATACGATAAGGAACGTGCTTTTTGAACTCCTCCTGAGCAAAACCATCAATCAGAGTGACGGGGAAGGAGTTTTGGGAGTGGCAAGCACACCAAAGCTAGGTCTTTGCGAGTCAGCATAAGTCGCGTTCCAACTGCTCAACTAGTCATCAGATCCGTCGAGATTTCCCAAATTTCCCCAAAACAGTTTTGGCCAACGCTAGCTGTTGGCTATAGCGGGCTAGCTCAACTTCAATGCAGATGATATGCGAATCCATCAAGATGCACATTTCCATCATTTTCCATCCATATGTCGTGTACGCAATTCGATCCCCATCCGGAGATCTGTCGGAAAGGGGGACTTTCACCCGGCAATTGCCTTGTCCCGGGATCATTTGAGCTGCTCTTTCAGTGACCAATGATCAACATCAAGTGGATTTCGAAATCCGTATCGCCCTGAAATATCTGAAATGAAATCGGAAAATGCCAGGCTTTCAGCACCTGAGATTTCCTTTCAAATAGCAAGCCTCTTTCCCGAAACTTGAGTGAACAGCATTTCATCTGACATGTTTTTCCGAACATCTTGCAGGAATGCATAAATTTCGCCAGAAATGAGCCTGAAATCAGCCGTGTTCTTTGCAGAGGATGGTGTTTCCACATGTTTCCAGGGGATTCAGGGCGTCTTGAGGCTGACACCATGAAGGCAGCTGGAGTGATGAGCTACTTGGTCTGTGCAAACCACCGGATCTACCAGGAATCGAACCGGAAAAAAAAAGAACGGGTCCATCAATCAGCATTTTTTCGAGATATCCAGTATTGCAGTGGGTCTGGATGGGTCTGGCCTTCGCCACAGTGTAGAGAGGACCATCATCCGAAAAGCAGGACCGCCAAGTGTTGCTGAGAACGCACATGATAGAGGAACCAATTAATGATTTCCGAAAAAAACGACTAGCCCTCTCCCAGCCGAAAAAAATGACTAGCCCATCATTCAAGGTTGGACGCCCGAGGGGCTCAGGAATCGGCTGGAAGTGATTCCTGTGAACTGCCCAAAGTACCCACATTGTCGGTCAGATCCTCTCGGTCAGGTCCCAGTTATTGTTGCTTCGTGAATCTAAAGATTCTAAAGATGTTCCGAGAATTCTGCGGAGAATATTGGAGAATAGAATATAGAACCCACAATGACCAACTGGCAGAGATTTCTCCCTGATGGATGTGATCCTGTGATCCATGGCCATTGTCACTGACAAAATTCCAATGGTATCCAGCGGAAATCCGGGGTAAGTTGCAGGAAGCGTTGATCAGCTGTCACGAATGGTTTGTCCCGCGTGGAAGTTCCCAATAAGGTGGAAATGTTAAAGTGCAATTTTGCCACAGTTTCCATGTTTTTTTTTCCCGACATGGTGATGAACACCTCGTATGCCTCAACTTTTTTCTGTGTGGTGCCAAGGCTTTTGGACCGGTGTCTTGATCTTCTTTGTCGTTTCCAATCTCCGCATGTGGGCGCAGGTGGGATTGGGTTTTTGGAGGCTCCCCGGGTTGGATCACGATTACCAGTGATCACATGTGATTACCATGGCCATGGCACATCGACCAGCATCGACCATCGACCATCGACCAGCTCAGGACTATGGCCCGATCCTTGGTCTGTCTGCAACTTGGCTTTAAGGCGACCAGGCGACCAGGAGGGAAGAACTCTTGAAGTCTGCCATGTCATACCATGTCACTATGTCACAGTCGAATTCATTGGTTCACAATGATTTGGGACTCTCTTGAATGGTTGCGCACAATTCCAGGATGCGAGCATGTGGATGATCCCGAAAACAGAATCACCTTGGTCAAATCTCAATTATGTCCGGGGAGTTTCTGCACAGGATTTCCACACATTTACCATACATTTACCATACATTTCCCATAAAAACAAAAGACAACCCCTTCAAAGATCGATCGTCCAGGCCTGGATTTGCTCTACATTGATCTTCACGTGACCTCAGACTCGGGCAGATTTTGAACCTTCGCTGGGAAACAAAGATGCCCCCAGATGCCGCCAGATTGAGCTGATAAGTTTGATAAGTCTCAAAGTTGATATAAGTTGATCAAACTTATCAATTTTGGGTGGATGATCATAGACCAACGATCTGTTTTTACCCCATTCGAGGAAACCCCCGAGGAAGGTTCCCCTAGCAAGTCGAACTGAGAGGTACAGCTTGGCTGAAGGATATCCTCCGTACCCTGCAAATTCGCCCTAAATGGACGTTCTTACTCAGATTAATGTGGGCAAAACAATAATAAACCACCCATTTGGGAATGGTACACATACCACCTATATATTTATGGTGAAATTGGGGGATGGTTTTCAGATGATCCCACATCAGATTTTGGCGGGACAAGTGAGATGCCGAAGCTGAACAGTCCATTGAGCCCTTCAGGGGGATATGATGGATATGTGGGATATATGTGTTAAAATTTTGGAGAAAGATCGACATCTTTCAGTCGGCTTGCACCAAGCAGCTTAGCATTGATTCGCCAGCCAACGCTATTCTACTGATGACAATGATAATGCCCGGAATACAGCCCCTCGAAGGTACTACCGACAGCAGTTGCGACAAATCTTTTCCATCAAGAACGACACCATGGACAAATTGAAGGCCAAAGGGAAGAAAATCTCTGGTTTGACATGCATGATAAATAGTCCGACTTCACCTCTAAGTGAGTTCAAATTCCTAAGGGTAGCACACACAGATACCTTGATAGTCTAAGCCTCCCACCCTTCGAGGTGAACTTTGCATGATTTGGAGGTACGTACTAGGACGACGCCCATATGCACACCGACACACAGATTTTGTTGAAGGAAATCGATTGGTTTTGATTGTTGGTGAATTCCAAGACTAGCAAGACATTAACCACGACGGTACACCACGAGTGTTGAGCAAGATTGTGATCAGCAAATCCAGCGTTTCATGCTGTGTAGCCGGCCCGGATTTTCCTGGACGCCGGATTTCACTCAGGACTTTAGCCTTTGGTGCTGCTGTTGCTGCTGTGCTGCAGCACAAGAAGCACGCCAGGTGCCGGAGAGAGCTTGGAGTTTGAAAACGTTTCGAAATCTGTTTAGCAACAATGTCAGATAATGATAGATAATGTAAGTAAGATCTGGAAAGATAGTTGCCAAATTTCGAACCAAGCACACCAGTTGTCCATATCAGGCGTTTGCTGTATCGTGCTGCACTTTTTGTGCCAAAAGTAGCAAAGCGTACAAGCTTGCATTGTGTTGTATTGATTGTGTTGAAAGTAGAGCTGCGAGGGGCCTAGGTCGCAAAGGCGTTCAAGAAAGATCGACGAATTACGCAGACTGCTGCATTTTCTAGATGAAAACCAGGAAAATGTTTGTGTGTGTGTGTGTGTGAATGTATGTGTAGGTGTGTGGGTGTGTGAGTCAACAGCTATTTCCAAGCAGCGCCAGCTAGCGCCCTCAAAATTCAGCTTTAAGTTTATCAAGCAGGGGGTAGAGGGGACTTCCCAACGAAGTTCTTTGCAAGGTCAAAGATGGCATGCGGCTTCCACTTGAACCGCCCAGTCTATAAATCGAAACGCTAAGGCAGGTCAGGTGTATATATCAATATTGTGCCTTGGGTAACTGAGCAGATCACACACGCAGCGATTCTTCTCTCGAATCAAATGACTTGCCAGCCTATGCGTTGAAATAGGTTGCTGTTGTCGTTCCGTGCTCGGTTCATTAACAAACTGCGTGTCAGTAAATTTTTCCTGCATTTGTTGCGCGCATGTTTTCCGGCGAAACAAGGTGCAGTTGTGTGCCTCGAGTAGCTGAGTAGCTCCGAATTCTCTGTGTGAATTGATTCAGCGGGTACTGGTACAGTAGAGCATCATTTTCCAGATACCATCAGTCAGGTCATTCACTACATGCTGTTCAGAAGTTCACATAGTCCAGCGCTGTAGGTACAGCAATTCTTTTTCGTCTTGGCTCCACTGATATATTCTTCGAGCGGTACACTTCATTTTCTCAATGGAAAGAGAACACTTGACACTCCACACTCTACACTTTACACTCCACGGTCTACACATTACACTCTACACTTTGCACTCCACACTTTACACTTTACACTCGACACTTCACACTCCACAATCCCCACTTCACACCCTACACACAACATTCCCCACTCAACACTCCTCTGTCTTCGCACTCCACACTCTGCACTCCACTCCATTCCACACTCCACAATCTACACTGGTATGGTAACACGGGAAGAATGTACAAGACTGTTGAAATAACTTGTTTCACAAAAGTGTTTTACGTGACTGCATATCTACCAGTATGTGTTTTGATGTGTTTTGACATCTGTACCATTAACATACGTGTGTTCCCACGGGTTCGTGGGTTCGTGGGCTGCATCTTGTTTAATACGATATTTGAGCCTCCGTGTTGACTTCCCAACAGCTGGACGTAGAACTATTCTAGGACCAATCATAGAGTCTTTGGATCAGCCTAAAAACAATTGATATGCATAGACCATCATAGACCATCATAGACCATGTATGGCATTCTTGATATTTGGGTCGGTGGTCAACCTACAGCTATAAGTTTTTCCCTCATAACATGTGCGCTGATCCCGGATAGCAGCGGTGTCACCGATTCCGTCTTTTCAAGCCATTTGAAAGGATCAAGAACTGTTGAACGTGTTCAACAAATTTTTATGATTTCGTTATATTTCCTTCCACGCTCACGCTATGTTTCCCACACCTTGATGTACTGATCATTTGACATCTTACGACATGTGTTTGTGTGCATATATGCCATATATGTGTGTTATGTTGATACAGTCATTGTAGCAGGCCTTAGCAGGTTGTGTTCGCTTCTTGTCGCAGGTTCAGATGAAGAAGTTGGACGTGTGAGTCTCTTGCTTCATGGATTTGGATGGGTCTTCGTGGAGTTCCTGCCACAAAATGCAGGTCAAGATTTACCATATTTCAAGGTTCAAAAAGTGCAATATGTATACCTTCGAAGTTGTGAGGCTTTCCAGAGGTGCCAAATCCTGTGAGTTACTTCAAGGACGTCTCAATGAGACCCGCCTGAGTTTCGAAGACAAAAAGAAGCGACGACTGCGTTTTGAAGGACATGGGATTTCCACGTCGAAAGGATGGCTTAGGGCTTTGTTTGAAAATAGGTGCCTCACCATCATATTCCCCAATAATATTATACATAATATATATATATATAAACATATACACATATTTCTGCCATTTGATGGGTATCCCCCATTTTCAGACACATGACGACTTATTGATTTGGGTACCCTTAAGATGCCTCTGTGATCATGTGTTTCCTCCAGGTGATCATGGTCTAAAGTTTCAAAGTCTGTGGTTCCATGGAGAATGCTGACCAATGCTGACCAATGGTCATCTTCATCTGGTCAGTTTCCAAGACTCTGCGCTGTGAAGCTGCCACGATGCAATGCAATATCGTGCAATACGCTGCCCAACATGCTGAGCTGGCTATCAAAAGATTACCACGGACACCCACCCGCCACGTGCTTTCAGATGAAGAACTGAAGAACCATGAAGTTTTACTCCGCACTTCAATGTAAATTAACAGATATTAACGGGTCCTGGTGAATATCGAAAAGCGAATCATGAAACCCAGTGAACCCTTCGAAGCTGGCGCACAATGCGAAGTGGTTCCTGAAATCTGTAGTTGGGGGTCAGTCCAAGCGGTTGCGAAACTGGTTGGAAGACAAGGATGGGGCGATTACGGCCTTGTTTATCACGCCAGTTCTTGGGCTCAGAAAGAATCCCCCGGAGCAAATGGCGCGGCGAGCCGCAAAAGTGGTAGCCATGGGTCAGCAAGTGACCATTAAAAGCCTACACTGATGCTCTGAACCGCAGGCCGCTTACGCTACCTCGAGAGTTGCATGTACATCTGGCCTTGGGTCCGTAGCACACAACTAGGATCAACTAGGGAATACTAGATACAATAGGCCAAAGGAGGTGATTCTCTCAGAATTCAAAATTCAAGAACTTGTTGAATGACTTTACAACATGACTTGCCTCATGTCTAGCATTGTTTCGCAATCCTTCGCATCACCTCACGATGCTTCAGTGCTCTGCAAAGATACATTCAACATACATTCCTTTATATGTCGTAAGGAAACGGACTGCCAGAACCGAGTGCGTGAGAGAAGCTCTGTCACACACTCCCATTCATGGCCATGTCGATGTCGAAACGCCACAGGGGGAGCAGAAAGGGAATGCGATGGAAACATCACATCGCGAACTTCTGATCAGCGCCTAGACCATTTGAGTATATTTGAATCCATTACCATTTGGGGATGGCGAGGGACCTCGAGAGTATTCGAGTGCCACAGAGATGTTGAGTCATCATGAGTCATCCATAGTTCCATCAGATTCCGGCATTGAAGGGTCCGATCATGGTGGCCCAAGGGGGCCTCCCGTCATATCCTGCAAAGTTGTTGAGGGCTTGCATTCCCAACTAGCAACTCAATGCAACTCATATCATGCAAATATCCGGCAAATTGATGCAATATACATCTATATTGAATATAATATATATAGATACACATCAGTATATCAAGTTACACATCTCCAAAATCTGGGGACGTTGAGGTATTTTGAGTGATGTTGAGGGTGCAAATCTATCAGCCCACCAAGGTAAAGTACCCAATGGAGCGGCACCTCGGCAGCGTTCAGCCTTCGTGGCATTGTCCATGTCCATATCATGTTTATAATATCATATAATATCTATGATTTATGATGATTTATGTATGTTTGTACTGAGACCCCACCTGCAATGTCTCAGGTGCAAGGCCTTGTTGTTCTTGATACGCGCACACTCCTCGATAGAGAAGTTGTACAGATACATCATGAAGTCTGTGTACTAATTGCGTCTAAAAAGCATTAATAGCATACATCATGCTTTATATATCTTTACATGCTATACATGCTACATGGAATGCCATTGCCATTACCAATGGCTGATTCCTACGTAGCGGTGGTCTCATTTAACTGGCTGGAGAGGCAAAAATTGCACCAGCTCCGAGTGCCGGCTTCGCAAGATCAGAAAGCATGGGGTCTCGGTTGTGCTTGCCTGGCTACAACGAACCATAAAGGTTCATTTGCATTTCTCGCTTCTTTGCATTATATTTTTACATAAGTATATATTTACATTCATATATATATATAAACATATTAAACTATATATATACATACATACATACACATTTATCTGTGTATGTATACATATATACATATATGGATACATATATGTATATATAATGTACAAATATATTATGTATATATATATCTTATGTACATATACATATATGGATACATATATGTATATATAATGTACAAATATACTATGTATACATATATATCTCTTATGTACATATATATATATATATATATCTTATGTATATATATATATGTATATAGTATGTATATATATATATACATGGGTATGCTATTTACATATGAATGTATACATAGGGATATATTTGTTTGTGTGCATATGTCTCCTCCATTGTCTTCCAAAGCGAACCACAGCCAAGTGGGTGACCTTCTCTGTCGGTGCGCGGTCCGATCCTATTCTGAAGTAAACCATCTCTCACTTTGTAAGGTAGACTCAGACGAGTTGGCGTTCTGTTTTCCAGAACATGCCGGCTAAGAAACATTAGATGAAGCAACCAGCCATATTTGTGTTTGATTTACAGAAAACATGTTTAAAAAAACACACCCAGTTGGCCCAGTACCAGTACATATTTTGCAAGGAGATCCAACATATTCTGACATAGTCAGTGACTTGACTAGTTATGTCACACGCGGCATTTATGGAGGTTACTGGATGCTGGCGACATTTTTGTCCTTTGCGTCTTTGTGCCTGTTCAGGTCACATTAGCTCCTCCAGTGCGATCATTATCGAGGCTGAAGCATGCCGTCAGAGGCCTGAGTTGTTGTTCAAGCATTTCTGTGGTCATTCACCTGAAGTATCACCCGCTATGCATGAAAGGGGAGAACATGTTTGGTCGCCCCAATGCTTTTGCTGATTAGAATGCGCTCAGTGTGTATACAGTTGAACACGAACGTTATTAGGGGGCTTGTGAAACGTGCACAACTTCTGTGAAACGTGCACAACTGCTGGGAAACGTGCACAACTGCTGGGAAACGTGCACTGCACAACATCTCTGAAACGTGCACATATAGAATACTTGAAAAGACTGGGTGGGGGCCGGTGAAACACGTTATACTCGCATGAAAATATTTCATCAGATGGACCAACAGGGACAGAATAGCCATAGCAAAGCCACAAGGGCTCTCAGATTTCCCCACATGGCAGGTACAAGCGACTACATCCAAAAGATTGTGCTGATGATGAGAAGGTGACAGCTGTGCTGTTCACCAACAAGGGATGCGCATGGCTTGGAAGGTTCTCTCAGCGCAAGAGATAGCCGGGGGATTGTTTGTTACCGTGCTCTTCAGCTTAGACTGGACATATTCCAAGATTCTTAGTGGATCACAGCTCTCCTCACACAAAGTCTGCGTTCCATCACTCAGCATCACTCAGCGCTGTTCTTCCAACAGGCGGTCCAAAGAATAAAATCGTCAAGAATGATATCAGTTCGATGATTTGGTTTGCCATTTGCCGCTTAGTATAAGAAGAAACATGGCTAGATAAGCAAGTTCACGGATATGTATTTGAATCAACTCAAATGATGCTTGAGTCACTGGGATGAATGGAAGTTGAACATGATAGCAAAATATTAAAGTAAACAAAGTAATCAAACAAGTTTGATTTCAATCACTGAACTTGTCTTGCTCGCCCACCATGTTGCCCAGGACTATAAGACCTTGGTGCACACTCTCACGCAAGAGAGGCGGACATCAAAACGACAAAACGACAAAACGACAAAACTGTGACGGCCATCACCGTGACATCACCCACACTTTTTCACGGGGCTGCCCGTTGGTGATGCCCGTTGGTGATGGCCGTTTTTTGTGTCGTTTTTCGATGTCAGGCTCTCAGCCATTTTCAAGACCAAGATTGAAGAGGGTGCGTCCGGAATCCTCAGACACTGAATTCATTGCAAAAGGATGAAGAAACATAACAGTCGACTGTTGGGGTTCAAACAATTTCAAACACTATAAAAATCGTTAGAACACTTTTCAAATACTTTTTATATTTCATGTTATCATATGTTTCCCTGGATGCTGATTCCAGTCGACCAAGATCTTTTTTGTGATGGCTTGAAACCACCGACTAGATAAGAGAATCACTGAGAACTTGTTACGCTGATTACCAAGACAGCGAGGTTCTGCCGGTTGGGTTCAGCTACTGCTGTGGCAGTACTATCAGAATCTCCCTCTTGGCTGGCAAAATCATTGACATTCATGTGCCCCTGGAAAGTAAGTGTAGGAGTTTCAAGTGCAATTTTTAAAAGGAGTTTTATGATATGGCTATGGATCAATACCTATAGATACAGTTTATTAGGGGATGAACATCCATTTGCCACCTATTTTGATGTTCACCAGGGCTACATGGTTTTGACCCATTCCCATATCTTGTTGAGACGGGCCTCGTGAACCACCCAGCTCCTGTCATGGCTTGACTCACGCCGACTCACCGCTCAGGTGCAAGACAGGTCTGTGTGGTTTGAAGGAGGAACAAGCACGGGTCTACTTCAATGTGTGAGCCATGACCGGTGCTGGGCGCTGTTTGTTTGGGGGGGAATGCTGTTTGTAAACTACCGACAATAAATGTTACCATCACACAGCGACTCCCAGATAATTCGATATTCGATGAATGTTCACTGGGATGGGTTTAAGAGCTCCGCAGCATCCAAGTCTTCACGTCTACAGTTGCTATAACATATTCTAACTGAAATTCTAACGACCCAATGGCTCACATTTGCACCTGAAGCCAACCCTCGAATACCCTAGACGGGACCCTAGATACTAAATAATTATATCTAAGTGTTCATGACCAGACTGCAGAACTGTTTCTGAATAGTGAAGCTAGATGAAGCTTGGCCCTATGGGTTAGTCCTGCAAATGGAGCCCACTTTAGGCCCCTGTGAATTGAGAAACGATTGAAATCAATCATGAAATTCATGGGAAATGGTGGGAAACCCATAGGATTTAGGGATCTTTGAGGGTACCTTACATTCGTACCCTACAGACAATTCCACAGATTTCCATAGGTATGGCAAGAATGAGATCACGCCGCCGAAGCGAGAGAATATTTGGATCAAACTGCTGAGGCGGAAACAAATGGGGAAATTAGCATCTGAAGAAACCTCCCTCTGAATATCTCTGAATCTCTCGTAAGCGAGGGCCGGATCCTCATAGTTAATGGGTTTCATTGGGAATCCTGGACAAAGCACAGGCGTAGGGCAGCAACACCGGCTGTGAAGCTATGAGAGTCGTGACTGTCCCTCTCACTTTGTCGATCAGATGAATCCGATAAACTGCCAAGCTTCCATCACCCCTGAAATCAACATCGAGTGGTGCCAGCAGGTTTGGATTTGCGCTGCCCTTTACAAGTTGCCCACTAGAAGGGCCAAAAGTCTCCAAAGGTGATATTGGTTCAGTTGGTTCCTATCCATCAATGGATTGGTTTATGGGAAAAATTACAGGAAAGCCCCATGATCTTCATGGGAACATCTATGGTTTCCGGTTAAGATTTTCCCAAGAAAACCCAATCCATTGAATCCAAAGAGTTACATCATCTTACGGCCCAGGCAGACCTTCCTTGGCATTTTCAACATCCTCTTGTGGTCCTGTGTCATCGCAGAGGCGGTCCTTATGATCTTGACGGACTTCAAAACTCCAATCGGAATCCGTGTGCAGCAGATGCAGCAGATGCAATTCTTCGGCAAATGATTTGCATCGAAAGAACTCTGATTTTCAAGATCCTGTAGGGGGCATCAAAATTATGCTTCCACATTTTGTGGGCACAAAACCACTGCTGTTCAGGTGGCTCTCATTGTGATCTTCTCTGGCGAAGGTTCAGGCGCCCATCTCTCCAAATCATCTCCAAGCCAGAATTTCAATCTTCCTGTACCTTTCTATTTTGGGTTCTATGTTCCAATCCAATGACAGATTTGCTGATGGCAAAAGGATCTTGATGGTCTTGTTTGCTTGGAAAAAAGTGGCGGATCCGCATGTTTTCCATGTGTTGGCAAGTGATGACACCACGTGTGCTTAATGTTTGCTGAGATTAGCGAAGTCTCTAAGATGCTCTACTGTTCTGGGCAACTCTATCTGCCCAGGAAAGGGGAAGCAAGCAACAAGATTCAGCAAACCTTGTTGTGCCTACGTGCATGTAGCAACATGTTATCATCATTTATATCCATTTATCTTTATGTATCATAATATATATTCATTGTATTTATTTATCATAATTTATGTTCATTTCTTTGCATTTATCATTGTTCATGTTCATTTATTTGCATTTTTCATAATTTATGTTCGTGATATCCACTTAGCATGACTTATATTCATTACATTAGTTTATCATACGTTATGTTCATGTATCTTCAGTTGCCATAATTTATGTTCATTATATCATAATTTTATGTTCATCTATCTTGATTTATCATCGTCATGTATCATCATTTATCTAGTTGATTACCCAAAGCAATGTGTTTGAGGCTGCAGAATCTGTGAAGCAGAGATTCAACTAGTGATCTTGAGGCGAGGAGACACATCACTCCGGCAAGGCACTGGTCTGGTCGTGCGTTTGTGTGTGCCATGATGGACCAAGCCCTGGAGGATCATCCTACACAG
>CAMXCT020001235.1:0-18820 GCA_947184155.2 Cladocopium goreaui
GTTGCACTTGCACTTGGCGCTGCATGCTCGATCGGACCGGGCCAGTTGCTGCAGAGTGACGGATACCTGCCGCAGGGGCCGAAATACACACAGCGTGTCGTAATGCTGTTTGTTTGGAAGTCTGGAACACCAATGCGAGTTGCAAATTGGTGAGATATGTTCTTTGTGTTTCTCTTCCGTGCCCCCATTCATGCAATAAATGGTGTCTGAAAACTTGGCACTCCACCAAGGTGGACATTACAATGAAGGAATTGGGGTTGTTTTTATACCAAACATGTGGTCATATTGGGGATGGTTTATGGCAGTTTATGGCGAGGTTTACCAGGTTCTGTGCAGTCAGTTTACATGTTCCAACAAGGCCCTCCCAGCCCCTTCCGCAGGACCCAGTGAGAGCGGCAGAGTGGCTACAAGCCCGCATCCCCAGAAGCCAACGCTGAAAAAAAGCAACCTTGAGAGTTCAAACCTGCATTCTCATGCGGGGAAGCATTCCAACTTAATTTTGTTTGATTGCTGGTGGTTTTTGATGCATGGCATAGGTTGATGTGGGAGAGGATCTTCCAGAATGTTGGGTCTATAATATCTTAAATCCTATATCTATTTATTCTGGTGTTCCTGAAATGTTTTTAGGTGTTTGATCTCTGGATGATGAGGTTTGGTGGCCTTTTTTGGGGTCTGGAATCCCCAGAAAGGGCAATTCTTGACAATTGTGAGGACTCGATATTGCTGTGATGGATGCCCTTTTATTCAAAAAACAAGAAAACAGAAGAGACCAGGTGTTTCTCGAAATCTTCTTTGTATCATGCCGAGGCCATTTCCCATTTGCATTTACGCAGCTTGTGCCTTGACTACGTCCTGACCTTGAATCCAGTCGGATCAGCTGGAGGTCTTATGAGGAACATGTGGTTGCAAGACATGACATGGTTTGTTGGCAAGAGGTGGCAAAAATGTGTATGGTTCAAAATTGCTGACCCTTCAAACTGTGTTGCTTGCTTTGCATTGCCAAATCCCAATTTCTTGGGGGCTGCAGTTGTCACCACGTGACGTTACTTTCAACCATCGATCGCCAGCGTCAAGCCCAAAAACTTCATTTGTATTGGTTGAAATCAGAAACCTCCAACCATATTCAACCAGCATTTGTTGCTTCATCATATGATCAGTCAAGCTTGCAGTCCCATTACGTTTTCTTTATCTTTTCTTCATATCACAAGATCATGTCTGACCCTGGCCCATGTTGACCAGTGCTGGCAACTCCGGATCATCGGAGGCCTGTAGCTTGGACGTGATTCAACTTCACGTCAGGCTTCTCACTGGTCCCTGCCACCCTGGGCCGGATGGGCAGGGAAGCGCGACAGCTGGTTTCAAAGCAAGTTGAACGCAGAAAATTCAAGCTAACGTTGCTTCATACTGCTTCAGCGCTAGTGCCCCACCAGACTCTACAACAGCAAGGCATCCTGGGCCAGGAAGCGGCCGTAAATTGTCCTTTCGTGCCAATAGATTGGTGTGCTGGGTGGTGTTGCGTGTGAGGAAATACCGTCTCTGACAGCGCGCATGCAATGAAAGGGGCCATGCCCCAACCTGCCCCCGTGCCTTGAAAGCTAGGCCCGGCTTGGTGGCCTTCGGTTCCGGAAGTGCACAATAGGCAATAGGCTTCAAACTTTGACTTTTGGTGGCGGGTTCGATCAGGGCCTCCAAGACTTCCAAGATATGTATTTGCCAAATGGTCTTCAGACCTTGGCCTCCAGTTCAACGCCAAATTGTCTTCAGACCTTGGCCCTTGGCCTCCAGTTCCAAGGTGTGACTTTGCCAGATGGTCTTCAAATTTTGGCATCTGGTGACGATTTCAACCAGAGATGTGACTTTGCCAGATGGTCTTAAAACATTGATTTTGTTCTTGCATCAGGGCCTTGACTGTGTGACTTTCCCAGAAACTCTTCAAACTGTGAACTTAAGAGCCAGTTTCAACCAGAGCCTCCAAGGTATGACTTTGTAAGAGGGTCTTCGAACCTTGACTTTCGGTGATTCATTCTGCAAGAACCTCCAATGACTTGGCCAGGTGGTAGGTGTGACTTGGCCTCACGGCCTTGAAACCTTGACCTTTGGTGACGACTACGACCAAAGCCTGGAGAAAGTCATTTGGCCTAGCGCCCGTGTGTTTTTTCTCATCCCAATACGGCTTCTCTGGGTCAAAATGGTGACGGACTCCGCGTGCCATGGTCAACCGCGACAGGGTAGACCGAATCCCGATGGGCTATTGTCGCTTTTCCTGTCAACTTGTCGGCGAATAGAACCGATGTCAATCCACAGTTGGCTTACATGCCCATGCTTTGTTGTATGCTACGTAAAAACAAAGTAACAAAAATATTCAAAAACCAAGCCATTTTTGGTTATCATTGAAATTAAGATTTTGATAGCGCCGCAAAGCCCCGGCCTGCACCAAGGCTGCTCCATTGCTGTTGACTGAAGTGATCTCTGCCGTGCTTGGCCTGCGACCTCAGGGGTGTGGGCCAGCTGGTATGTTTGGATGGTGATGGTGGTTGCAGTTCCAGGTGTAATAAGATGTACATAATAAGTATTAATAAGTAAGTAAACGGTCATATTCTCATGTTCCTTCAACTTTGAGGGTTATAAGCGTCATCATCCGTTCCACATGGTTGCAAGTGCAGGGATAGGGGTTATATCTCAAGTCGCGGGGGCTCAAACCATGGTTGCATAATCATTAACATCATTTAACATTCCCAGAATGCAAGCAGCCAAAATGGAAATCATCAAAGACAATTTGTCAACAAGCATCGGGATTTTGAGCCAAAGCGCTTGGGTTTCAAGAGTTTGAAGTCTTAAACAAACAGGATGAAAAATATGTTGCAACTTCCCCTCTCAGCCTTGCGACAAGCATCAGTTGTTTCTTCTCTCCAGGGGTGCTGTTAGCAAACGCATTCTCCTGCCCCTCAAAGCAGCATACGGGCGTGGCGCCGGTATATTTTTGAGGATGAAGCACTATTTAAATATTACCTCGATGTCTCGAATCTGGGAAGCTTCGAACTACTTTCCTAAAGCATCATTTGATGATCCTGCGTCTCCCTTTCGTCATGGTGCCAACTTCCCGAAGTGTACAACCATGGGAGGGGACCATTGTTGTTCTTTCAATGACTCAACATGCGTTCCACTTAATGAGAAGCAACTAGCGAGTAGGGAATTACGTGTGTACGGCTTTTTTCGGTCGCGAAATCGCCCCCAAATACAATCAAAATTTGTTTAAGTTAGGTTACCTTCAACTTTCAACATATCGTTACAGCAACGAACCATGAAACGACAAACTGCCATCAACTTTGAAGTGCCTGTGGTCCCTCCATTGCTGACACCAAAAGGTGACGGAGGGATGGATGGCAGCTTGACATCTCTGACCATCCACGGATGTCAGTGGCCCCAGGGCCTCTACCGGGCCAAGTGTCCTTGGTGTCCTTAGTGACGATATCTGAAAGAATCCTGACGAAATCCTTGTCTTCGATCCTGTGTCTTGGATTATTTAGTTCAGTGAGTATGTCAGTCCAAACCCAGCACTTCTCCCAGGTTCTTCATGCTTTTTTCACCATTGAACATGTTCCATGGCCTTTCCAAGTGGAGTCGCTGCCAGGTCACGCTGTGAACGATGAAGCACTAGAGGAGCTGACGGTGAGTTTCGCGAGGCCCTGGGGGGCAGATCTCCCGGAATGGTTGCGAAGAGAAAAAGAGAAAAACCCACCAAGAAAATTCCGGGTATAGTAGCTTCCAAATGGATAGAAAGGTACTCCATCACTAGAACTTAGCCACATATTTTACACGTCTTGCTTGTTTGCGGGTTGCTGTGCGGAAAGCAGTTTTTTTTGAAACATTGCGAGATGAAACCGTGGATGTGGGGATGCTTTCCTTTTCTGACTGAGATGATTATTCTCAGCTATGTTATGTTTGAATCATGTTTGAATCAAACGGCCCGGCACTCTACTTGCTAGGCTGGAGCAAGTGCAAAGCTCGGACGGCGGCCGGGGTGGAGTTCACAACACACCAAAGATTGAAGCTATGACCAGCAGAAAAGCAACATGTCTGAAAGCGGAGTAGACCCCCAGAATTGCAAATTCAATCAAGAGAACGGTGGTTACCCAGTGGACTGCCAATGTAATTAAGTATTATCGCCCTATTTTCAGACAAACCGTGACCCCGTACTGTATAGGTGACAAGGTTGCGAGGTATTAATCTGCAAACAGTGGGTGTTTCCAAGAGATGTGGTCTGGATCCGCAAATTTGATCCCAAATTTGTAAGAGCAGGGAGCACAACGAAGACGGCGCCATACACCGACGGTACAAACGATGCAAGCATACAAGTTTAAAAGGCGGACCTTATAGGGTGATCGCCAGGCTTGTTGAATTAGCACCATACATGTTTGAAAGCCAGTCTAGGAGCACACAAAGATGGATTTGTCTGAAAATGGAGGAGGCCTTCAACTGGTTCAATGCGGAAACTGATGGTAAACAATCAAAATTTGAGGTTCTCCCCTACATGTTCGAGACAAATTCAAAGAGAATTTCCAAGCCTTCATGTCTGAAACCTCACCCATGCAAGGTTCGTTTCTTCCCTGATTCCTGGCGTGGTGTTGGCACTGCCACCACAGAGGGGGTGCAGCTGATGGTTGGGGGAGCCCAGTGTGGTGTAAGCCGGGTTGAATCCAACCAGATGTTTTAAGCACCTGCAACTAGAGAGAAACCAACCTCAATGGAATAGGATATCCAAACATCTCCTAGGTATAAAACTGTGATGATCTGAATTGGTTTCCCCTCTTACCTTTAGGTGCGTCGCCAAGGTGGACCGGCTTCCCCTGCGAGGATTGGCGCTCAGCTCGTAACGGAACTCAGCGCAGGGATGGGGAAGAGCAGCGCGGAGGTTGGCTTCAAACTTCCCAAGTTTCATTGAATTCGTAGCGCTGAAGATGCTGATGTCATCTTGAACTAGGCACCTTAGGGGAGAAAAATTGAATAGAAATTGGAAGATCACCATCTTTTTTTCAGGCATATCCAAGTTTCAGACACACCCAGGTGGGTAAAAAACGGTTCACCCCAACAAGTTTAACTTAAGATTTCAAGCAGTGCCAAAGCTGAGCCAAGGCAGAACCCCATGGAGGCTGGGATGCCTCCGCCAAGGGGGCCTGGTTCGATCAAGCAACCACTTCAACAGCGGACCAAGCTGAGCAAATCCAATTGTCATGTCAGTGATGTGTGTTTTGGCTAATGTTAGTATATTTTTGTTGTCTTTCTGAAAAAGAATAAAGAATAACCGTTTATTGGATTTCTTGAATGTTTCACCTTGGGCTTGGCAACATCACGTCCCATCCAACTACATTCTCGCTGTCTGGCTCAACACCTCAGCACTGCAGCCATGGCGGGAGAGCGTTGCCAGCGGGGCAGCGGTGAGGAAAGCCAAGTCATGTTTGCGAATGCATCGCTTGGTGTCTAGGCAGCACAACTCTTGGCAGCCATGGCGTTGATTTCCTGCAGGGTTCCTCCATTGCTGAGATCCCGCCAAAAGGACCAGTAAGGACCTAAATGGCAGGATTGGGGTCTACACAGCTTTCTCCAACAGTTTTTAACCCCAAGATCGTAAATCTTTGTTTTCTAACTAGGTGGTTTCATTACACAAAAACGTGATTTACATGGCTTTCGGACACCTTACCCCCCCTCATATATGAACCAAGATTCAAAACGTCTCTTCCAGCCCTTGCGAAAGCCCCAACTGACCCAGGTACTAAATCAACCACATCCGTTTCTTTTATCAGGAAGTCAAATTCAATATCTACATTGGACAGTTATAGTTATTCAATATCCAGGTGAAAACATGTGGAAAGGATGTGGCTAGTATGGCATGGCTTGATATGGTATAAGTATGAATTTACATTGGTTGAGAGAGAGAGAGAGATAGGTAGATAGGTAGATAGGTAGATAGGTAGATACGTAGATACGTAGATAGATAGATAGATAGATAGACAGATAGATAGACATAGATAGGTAGATAGATAGATAGACAGACAGATAGGTAGATAGATAGATAGATAGACAGAGATAGATAGACAGAGATAGGTAGACATAGATAGACATAGACAGACATAGATAGACATAGATAGACATAGATAGACATAGATAGACATAGATAGTCATAGATAGACATAGATAGACATAGATAGATAGACATAGATAGACATAGATAGACATAGATAGAAAGATAGATAGATAAATAGATAGACATACATAGATAGATAGATAGATGGACATGGACATAGACATGGACATGGATATAGATAGACATAGATAGATATAGAGATATAGATAGATTAGATTAGATTAGATCAGATTAGATTAGATAGATAGATAGATAGACATAGGTAGGTAGACATAGATAGACATAGATAGACATAGATAGACATAGATAGGTAGACATAGATAGGTAGACATAGGTAGGTAGATAGATAGACAGATAGACAGATAGACAGATAGACAGATAGACAGTCAGATAGATAGATAGATAGATAGACAGATAGACAGATAGATAGATAGATAGAAAGATAGATAGATAGATAGATGAGAAAGGTATATAGGTGGGTAGGAGGGTAGATGGATAGATGGATATGTAGACAGATGGTTGATAGATGGACAGATAGATACCCCTTGCCAAGTGTCCCTCAGTAACCCCCAAGGTCGCTGATCTCCCAGCGCTGTTTCGCCGCGGTGTCGTCCCCGAGGGCTTTGCCCCGGCATTGGACACTGGGGACTTGCCGCGGCCAGGGCAACAGCTGACAGAGGTCTGTGCGGAAGGCAGGGATGATGGGCAGGGAGGGAGCGGCAAAAACGAAGGTTTCACTAGGAATTTCAAATGTCAAGAAAGATTGAACCAACGCAAAATTGAGATTTCAATAATTTTTTTCCACCGAAGGAAAAATCAATAGGGGTTCTTTCAACAATATTTAACCAAGCCAAACTGTGATTTACAGTGTTTGGCAACCGAATATTCGAATTGCATAGAAAGTCCCTTTTTTACCCCGAATTAGGAACTAGAGTAACTAGAGGACAGAGGGTAGCAATGTGGTAAGCCCCATGACAAGCATCATGTTTCTAGGTTTTGAATGGCTCCAGCGACTCCCAAATAGAAAGGCTGGCGAAATTGGATTTTGTTCTTTCCTGATTGACCAATTCAATGCCAACCTTGGACCATAAACGGCCAGTTGAGTAATTTTGTGACCTTGCTTTGCAAGTTTGAACATCAAACTTAGTCAGCTGAACCTTCCCTGTGTGCTTGAGAAAGACCAGCATTTGTTGCTCATCAGATTCCAGTCTCTGCTGGTTCAATCTAACGTGTTGCTGATCTTTCTTTTGCCAGCAAGCTTGTATTTTTTGTTCGCAAGACTCGAATCCATTGGAACCGTCCGAATTTTGGGTGATCAACTGTCCCGTTTTTTTGTTGAAGCCACCCCACTTTTGCCACCTGAAACCCCTGACATCAGCTGGCTCCAGGCATTCAGTCCTTGGAGCTGTTGCTCTCGCATCTGGAGACTGGGAAACGCATCCATGCTACAACTTCCAGGACGGGACGTGCTTCAACCTGTGCCCAAACAACCAGAAAATACATGAAAATATACTTTTTGGATTAATTCGGAATAACTTGGAGTTTTTCAAAAAGAAAAACTATGTCGGCCCTTCCCTGCGCACCGTCCCAGGACCCCTGGCCCTGTGGCGTCACCGTCGGGCTTGGAGTCGCCCTGGCAGCGCTTCCTTCGGGCGGTGCCGGACCGGGACTTGGAGCTGTCCAGCGTCTGGGCCCACGCTGCTGCGCACCTGCAAGGGTTGGAGATGGATCCTGAGCAGCGGGAGAAACTTGGAGGGGATGGAAGGAAGGGGACTTGGGAAGAAGGATAATCATGACTCTTAATGGGATTTGTTAGTTTGGTTATTGGAATTGCTTTAGAATTTGCCCAGTTGGATGTACTAAGGCTGAGGTTTCATCAATTTAATATGATGTTTTTAGCGCCGATATAGGCAACTGGTGGGGGCTATCAAGGATTTGAGTCGTACCTCCAACTAAATCGTTGAGAAGTGGTTAGCCTCGTAGACCACCGGGTTTCTTTCTTACTTGCTTTGAAAGCAAACGGTGTATCTCAAAGATGGTTGCTGCGCTGTTCTCCCCAACAAGGGTCAGCTCATCTAGGTGGGATGCGGTCAAAATAAGCGTAGACTACTTTAGTAAGGGAGGTTCGAGTTGTGTTGAGAAAGCGCACCAAACCATGTAAAGCGATAGGGCACCAACAATAAAACGATAACTTGTAACCATATGAGAGTGCATGCAACTTGGTGTAAACCAAGAAAATATTGTTGTGTGCCTGCACGCGATGGGCAAAATTGATGAAGAAAATTCAACCTGTAGTGCCCTCGTTTCTTGCAGTTGCCATACCATTTGTTGCCCAAGATGATTGAACCGTTGCTTTCTGCAGGCATTTGTTTTTTCTCCCAGGTCAAACTCAACCAAACGCAGCCGAATTCTGAATTAAATTCAAAGATAGTTTAAACTGAATCTAATTCTGAATTCCGTTTTTGTGCTTTACTTTAATTTGAATTGTGTATTCCTTTGTTTCCTTTCCTTTGTTGTTCCTTTCTTTTTCCTTTTGATTTCTGAAGTAAACCAACATTGATTTTGAATCCAATTCTGCATTTCATTTATTTTATTTTATTTCCCTTTTGTTTGATTTGTCCTTTCTTCTTCCTTCGTCTTCTTTTCTCGTCTGTCCTTCCTTTTCCTTTATTTGTTCAATTGTCTTCCACGTTCATTTTTCCTTTCTTGATCATCAAGGTGTTCTAATTTAGCGATAACCTAGCGATAACTTGTTTGAAAAAGGAACCGCAACAAGAAGAATTCAACAAAAAAGCGAACAGGTTCTCAACCCTGGGCCAGCAGGTTCTTTTGAGGCCATCAGGTTGTTTTGAGACTTGGGGAGCCGTAAGCACTTCTTCATAGCTACGAACGCTTATTGGAACTATGAGGTCCCATCTTCAACTTCTAGAGCTTTTGAGCGGGGAGATGTGGCATTTTCTTACGACATGGCTTATCAAAGAAGGACAGTTGCGAGGTGGCCCTTTTTCGTTTTCATAGAATTAGTGATCTTATAACCGTTGGGAACCATTGATCTTAAATAAGTTCAGAGTTGAGCTTGTAATAAATGTCCTTCCTTAGGAAAGAGTCTAGAAATGAGCTTAGAGAGCTCCCCAATATGGTTGCAAACGCAATGACAACGAGCGCCCCTTAATCCATTCCCAGCAGTTTAGAGATCTGAATCCGTGAAGCCAACTCTGCTGCATCTTGCATTATTTAATGTTGATTTGAACAAAACACTGCAAAGCGATAGGCCCCCCCAAAAAAGCGATAACGGATATTTTGGTACCAAGCAACAACACTTGATTTTGACGGCGGCTCATGTGTTCTTCTGCGTGGGCTGTCTTATAGATTTTGACGGTGAACCTCGTAGCAGGTGGATACGCACACACCCCATGATTCAGGACTCAGCTAAAAGACCTGGCTCTCTTGGCCCTTTGGCGCCGTTCCTGCCTGGTGCATCGCTTTCTGGTGGATCGCTTGTCCAACTGTGCCTGCTCCAATGCTGACCTGGCTATCTTGAGACCCTCCATGAAGGCAGAAATTCAGATGTGTCTTGGTGGATTTGAGCTGGAAATAGCTCAAGAGATGGAGTGGGAGAAGGGCAACACTTTGAGAAGTTTTTGTGTTGCTGGATTGATGTTCGTGTTTGAGGCCAAAAATCATATTTACACTCCAGAAAGTTGCAAAATAGATTTGAAGTTGGGAGAAGGGTAGGATATTCCAACTGTTTGAGGGCCTCACGTTGGCAATCTTATTGTCGTCTTTTGGCCATTAGGTATAAATACCCTTCCAATAATTTCAAGTTTGTGGATTGCTTGCATCAACGTAGCCAACTCCATGGTCCATCTAAACCACCATTGCACCTCCATGGTATCACCACCTATCCTGTTTTGGCAGGCTGAAGCACCCAAAGGATCTTAATACATATACAATCCCCTGTTCATATGAAACACCCCATCGTATGGTCCCAGCATCCCCGACTAAACCTTGGTTTCTGCGGTTTTTTAATATTCAGGGAAAGGAATGGGATGAACAGGTATGCTTAGTAACAGGATTATACTTGATATATTTGGTTTAGCCTGGATGGTTTTGGTATATACATGCATATGTAACATATGTAATTAAACTCAACAATAAATCCCATCATACAATTGCCAATGGTAAAATCCCGTTATTTATCCCATCAAACCCCATCAAATCATCATGTGCACTGGTTGAAAATTCCACTTTACGCGGTAAACCCAATGCCATGAACCTACCATTGCGGAAGATGGCTATCACCCCATTTAGAGTGGTATAAGAGGACATTGAAATGATTTTCTTTAGGTTTTTACCACATATTTCCATTCTAAGCCCAGGTTCAAGGGCCTCCTGACAGCCATCAGCGCCGGCTCCGTGGGCGCCTGCGCCGTAGCCGCCACGGCGCAGGCCACGCGCGACGCGGCGCAACAGCGCCGCAGCGCCGCAGCGGCGGCTGCCACGGCACTGGTGCAGCGCCGGTGCCCGGCGGCGCCAGTGCCAGTGCCGGGGAGGGCGCCGGTGGAGCCGCCAAACAGTGCCTGGGCTGGAGGTTTGATGAGGTCTGGGTTTGAAGATTTTGATTGTTTTGAGTGTGTTCTTATTGTTGTTTTGTTTTTTTGTGTTTTCTTGATTTCATTGTTGATGTTGGGGGTGTTTTTCTCGAATCGTTGTGCCCAATAATTTCGAATTAAAAATCCACTGACGTTTCTTCTGCAGATTTGCAAATAGATTCTGACATGGGTGGTTGCACTTTTTTCCACGCAGGGTATGCTGGAGAGTTTGGGGTGTAACATGCAGGAGCGCCAATGGTCAGATGATGACAGTCAGATGTGAAACAGTGGAGCTGCAGTTCTTGTACGGTCATGGTGATGGAACGTGATGAATGTGTATACACACTTTCCGCACAGCTAGACAAGAACGGATATCAGTGGGGGAAGTGGAGGGCTGGGAGGCTATTTTCTTTTAAATCTCCCACGGGTGGCACAACTCCACGCTTCCTTTTGAGGCTGAAAATTCTGCTCATTGGTTTGATGAGGGAAATTCAATTCAAACGCCAAGAAGCATATTTTCGTGAGGTAAATTCCGTATTCAAGGGCGTCCATCCTTCCTTTCCCGTGTTTTTTCCAACAACGCACATGTCAGTCACCTCAGATATTGATAGCTGTGGCTGGGCTTTCCCCCTTCCCCGGCTTCAACAACCAGGTACCGTTGAAGGCATCCAACGTTGGCTGCACAGCGTGCGTGAGACGGCCAGTGTGGCAGCCAGCGGGTCGGACACTGACTGGAAACGACAGAAGGAGGTGGCCTTTGGGAGATGGAAGCGATAGGGTGGCGAGTTAACCAACAAAAACGATGACTTAACCAAGAAAAACCGTGGTTTAATGGAGGACGAAATGATTACAAGTGCGCAAGTTGACCAGATTGGTATTTTGATTACCAGAAAAGGTTACGTAACCAACAAAAAAGGTGATATAATGAATGTTTCATGGTGACAAGTTGATGATAATTGGGATATATCACAACAACCTTAAGCCACAACGTCACTGTAATTGATGCTTAGGATTGGGGGTAGTCATCTAAAAAAAACATTGCGCTTTATCCAGACAGTTTTACCATCCTGATTGTTTGCTAGTGGTTTGGAAAGTTAGGAAAGTTGCTTTCCTACAAACATGAGTCTGTTCCTTTAAAATACCGACTAGGAACCCTGGCGTAGTATTGGATCTATTCATGAGATTGGGTTCCCGCACTGCTATTTATCACCACCAGTCCAATATGGTAAAGTTACGTTAAACCACATTTGTGATGTTAAATACCATGTCAATGTATGCTACAACCACTTTTTTGATATGGTTTGGTGTTTAGATCGCCTGTGATTACCATGTGATGCCGCCCAGTCATGTTTTTTAAACGCATTAGTTATATCTACATCCTCCATAAACCATAGAATTTACCTAGCTATGGGCGTTAACGGGGACCGCACCTTGTGGGGCTGCCAGGTGCTCCGTGCCGGCTTAACTGGCACCGCGGTGTGCCTGGGAAGCGACAGCTGGCCATCGCCCAAAGGCAGGATATTTTCATTGCGGGATGGGGAGAATGTTTGAACAATTGCACAAAACATTGATTTCTGGGTAAATTTCATCACGACCTCACTGCGACCAAACCCTGGAAATCATGATTAATAAGGGGAATCATCCCCAATTGCCCTATGTCAGGTTAGAAATATTATAATTTACCCAAATTGATTTCCATGGGAAAACAAACCCCCATGTTTTTTGCACGCCTTCTGGCTTGCTTGAAACAAAACCATAAACCCAAAGCTGAAACACAGTATAATAATTAAATATAATTAATTACAGCGCCTTGTGGTTCGCAAACAGGGAAGTCCCCGCACGAAATGGGCGCCGCCTACAAGCAATGCATTTTCCATTGCGGTTTGTGACTGGTCCCCATGGATCCACAGATTCCCTGAGAATGTAATAAACCCCGCAAATCATATTCAAATACTTCCTGCGAAGGTACTTGGGAATGGTACATCCAACTGTTTCCCGCTTGTTCCCTTAAACCAATCCACTGACAAACAGCAAAACTCTAAAACCATAGACCAATTTAACCACTTTGTGACCATACCGGTTTATGAGATGGGGCGATTGGCGCACCAAGTCCTCAGAAAGCCCATGAGTTTGAATATTTGAAAGCAGCGTTGAATTTTGTGAAGGGGTTCCAAAGTTGGAGGAGGTGGTGTGGAGAATCCATCAATTCGGACGTCACATCCTTAAATACGGAAAACAAAACTTGGTGCCATCTTCTATCCAAGTCGTGACCAGCTTGGTAGGTTCCTTGAAAATCACTTCGGAACGCGAGTGCGCAATTTGTTTGGAGATGCTTCCCGCTGGCGCTACGCCAGAGAAAGTCATTCCCCTGCCATGTGGCCACTCCTTCCACTCCACCTGTGCGTGCCTTGGCTTTCTTATACTTAGTTTCGATGCTTCAAAGAATGCTTCAAAAATCCGTATTGCGGGGATTATGTTTATTCGAAAATTTGTCAAGTATGAATCGCTTGAGTGCACTAAGTGCAGTCAACCAATGAAACGTTTGTTGAAAGCGCCATGGTGACCCTGGTGGGTAAGGCTCCCAAGTGTGGTCAAATGGCTTGTAGCTCAATGTCGGATCCCAGTTGTCACATTTTCTGTGGGATATATTTCACATAGCCATGGAAAGTGACCATTTTCTATGAAATAGGAACGTTTACCATTGCAACTTGTTAGATTACCAGATGGCAGCTGGAAATCACAGGATTTTTTTGTCGTGGTGAGTGATGGAGCCAGAACCTGTGTACTTGCGCTATAATGATCTTCCCTTTGTCTATTGCTGGTTGGTGGTTTGGAACATGGATTTTTTTGACTTTCCATAGATTGGGAATCATCATCCCAACTGATGAACTCATATTTTTCAGAGGGGTTGAAACCACCAACCAGATTATGTCTGAAAAGGTAGGGCCCACAGTTGTGAAATCATGTCTTCCAATTTGTTTTCGAAGAACAGCAAGGCAGCCCAGGTGTAAATCAATGCTGCTACTGATTGATCAGGTACATCTATTCAATCCATGGGTATGCTGACATCTACCCTTCGAGGTCGCAGTGGCTGCAGAAGTGTCCGCGCTGCCCGGTGTGTCGGCATTCGCCGTTCCTGCCGTTAGAGGTGAGGAAAACGCCTCTGTCTTGATTGCAGATAGCTCTCACGGTCTCACCCCGCAACTCCAGCAGCCTTGGAAGATGCGAGGCGGAATGGCACGTGGGAATCAGACCCTTGGAATAATCTGACTAGATGATCCCTTGGAAAAAGCAAAAATGAAGGTGTGGCAATCCGTCAGGGTGATTCTTCAAGATTACTGATCATACAAGGGTCGTACATACTGCTGTACATTCCTACAAGACAGCACTCAACATCTGCGGTGACCAAAAAGGGCCCAGATTCTTTCAGTCTCACTCAGTTTGCGTGAAAAACGGCCACCTGCAGCAGCTTTGACTGCGCTCTCCTGATCATCATCAACCACGTGGCTGGGAGTGGCTGGGATGGAACAGGGCCTTGGTAGATGCAAAAAGGTGATTCACCTAGATGTCATCACTTTATGTTTCAAGTTTGATGATGTTTGCCATGTTGAATGTGCGTTGCCGGTCATGCCAATGACCAACACAAGGGCTTGTTCCAAGTAAAAAGTAACAATTTGCTCAAGTCTAGTTTTATTCCTTCCAATCAAAACTATCAAACCCCTAAAGAAATGGTCTAAAGTCTAAACTCTGACAACATAAATTTCAACCTGCTTGATTTCATCCCTCCACTGGAGTCCTATGGGGCCCAGGAACCAAGGAATCCCTCTGTGGCAGGTGACCTTTGATGGCCGAGTGCTCATGAGGCTCTGCTGGTGTGGAGGGGACCTCAAAGGCAGTGTTTTTTGAAGATGTTTGCCCGCCTTGGGTGGACGTTGGTGGTCTAACTTTTGAAGACTGTTGCAGGATGCTCGGTGGATTTTGCAGGTATATG
Source organism: Cladocopium goreaui (assembly GCA_947184155.2). Taxonomy (NCBI): domain Eukaryota; class Dinophyceae; order Suessiales; family Symbiodiniaceae; genus Cladocopium; species Cladocopium goreaui. The sequence goes on from CAMXCT020001235.1 coordinate 14,726, forward strand.
ATATGTGATTGTATATTGTATCGCATCTTTTGTTTTGGTCAAACCTTGTTGCTTTGGTGGTTCAAGTATGGGCGAATGCGGGGCAATAATTCTTGACATCAAAAATTAAGAAAGAAACCAACGACCAAAACAAGAACATTTTCAGGATTCCAACAGCCAAAAGCGAGTAGTTGACCGAAAGGGATACTCACTTCAGCAACACGAAGGGATATCAGCAGCTGATTGGCAAATGTTGGTAGTTGATAGTCAGCTCTACCCCCAACCCACCTCGGAGTCCAGGTCGCTGTCCCTGTTCGCACCACTGAGCAACGCAGCCTTGACCGCTGAGCGGTGTAATGGCTGGAGGCGGGCTTTTTAAGCAGCGAAAGTGGCCCTCACCTGGGACGGCTTACGCGGATTTTTGCAGATCGCAGCTACCCAACATGGGGAACTTATCCTCAAGTGACTCAAGTGCACCTGCCATTTGGGGAATGTACGTTTTTTGGGGGGCATGGAACATGAGTAAAAAATCAAGTGTCCAGGCATGTCCAGGCATGTTTTTGTGGCTGTATGTTGGTTCGCGACGGTTTTTGTCCCATTGATTCGATCAAATTTGTCTTTGTGGAACCTGCAGCTTGAAAGGATGGAGTCACGGCTTGAGCACGATTTACAATGTTCGCTCTTCTTGTTTCGCCCTATTTGTACCATGTCGTTGGGATGACATCCTTCAGCTCATACTTGCGAGTTGCCCTGAAACCACCGGCATTTACGGGACCTGTGGCGCGAAGGTGTCTCAGCTACCTTTGGCTGGGCCCACACAAGCTGATGCAGAGAGGGGTTGGAGCGGAGTGTCCGGGCTCTGAGTTTGGGAATGATGGAAGCTGAACCCGTTTCCAAGGGGGGGACCAGGAGAAGACATTGTTGATAGCCAAGGAAGGATGTCAAAGTTTTAGCTCTGGATTCATGTGAAGCTCATACATACCATACCAAGCACAATGTAGAATAATAGACGCGCTGGTCTCCACGGCTGACGCGGGATAATTAGGGCAGATGGGTGCGAAAAGATATTGGAACTCTTAATGTTCCGCTTGAAAAGTCAAGTGAAGTCTCCAAAAGCCATCAGAAAGATGGGTGGGGATGGGTTTACAGAGATCGTGTTTGGAGTGGCTTTGAACAAATCAGCCAAGACTTGCCCATTCCACCTATGATTTCACCAGATACGACCATTGCAACCCCCTTGCAGCCTAACTGTGTTCTGACATATGTATAAATATAGAAGACGTGGTCAGAGGAACTGTTATCACCTCAAGTTCTGCAGTGAGGCACGTACCTTGTCTTTCATGTTTTCTGGATGTGTTACCAATTAGTTCACCCAGACTGATTTGTCAAAACTGGAGCCTTACATACCGTCGTGCGCATGATGACTACGTAATTGGGGAGCCTTACTGCAAAGTTATCTTTTCATAAAGCTAAGATGGTCGTGAAGCAAGAAAACGTAACATAGGCGTGAGTTCAGATTTAAAGCTCTCAAACCCACCGTTCTTGATCATTCTTCACGGCAAAAAATTGAAGCCAGCTTCAGAGGTGCTTTGCCCCCATGCCACCAGGTGGGATTGATGATGAGGGGATAGACTTCATTGCCAGCGCTTGCACCCTGCTACAGGAGATTTTTGAGGGGCTGCATTGGAACTTACCTTCAGGGAGCTTTGGGGGTTATGATCTATTTCAGCCATCCATAGCCATCCAAAGTGGCGACTTTAACCTACCAACATTCCCAGAAGTTGAGTGAAGGGAATAGCCAAAGGGAGCCCAAATATTCAGACAGAAACATCAGGTTTGATCCTGGCGTTCAAACCCAGTGGTGGTTGGTAGTGTCCCGAGCTTTGGTGACTTTTTTGCAGCTGTTTTTGACAAGGTGCATCCTTATTTTGATCATCTCTCGGCCTTGCGTCCCTATTTTGGACATGGCTCATCACTCCCGAAACAAAATTTCAAAAGCACCCGCTTAATAACAGGTTTTGGAGGAGGTGTAGAATCTGGATAGAGTTAGGGTTTATCTATGGTTATCATTGTTTAATTTTGTTTATCTTAGTTTCACATGGCCAGCACTCAGCACACCTCATTGGCCCTTTTGCCATTCTCTAACTTTCTAAGTTCAAGGCAAATTATTAAAAGACTGGAAACATACTGAACCATATGGCCCATAGCATTCATCCCGACTGCAAGGTGGTGCCCAGTGAATATGAGCTGACTTGTATTGTAACATCTTGTACCAACCATTAAACATATATATATATTTAATAATAATAGTAATAATAATGATGTTATCTATGTATACATGCGTGTAGTGACATATCATGACATAGCAAGTCTAGTTATTGGAGTTATGTTTGCCAACTTAGCGGTTTAGCAATGTTTCGCTCATTGGGGCGTCACCTTGATCCATCACTATATCCCATGAAATACCCATATGGCATTCCATTAAATCACCCCTTTTGACGCTTATCCCATTCAGTCTCATTTTTATTTTTGCAAGTTTTCACATGTAGCAAGCCACTTAACTACAGAATGTTCATTGATATCTCCTCATTCTATCGCAATCTTTGCTGCTTAACTCACCAATGTTGCTGGCTAAAACTCACCAACAGGGCCGTGGCCGCTCCCGTGGCGATCCGCCAGGACCTCACCGTGGCGTCGTTTCATTTGACCGATGCCTCGGTCGATAGCTGCGTCCGGCGCTTGCGGGAGCTGCGGCGCCTGCGCTTGAGCGGAGCCATCACGGTGCGCGGAGGGTTAGGCTCAGGTGGTGCGATTTTATAACCGAAAATGGTGGCTTAACCAACAGAAAATGGTGGCTTAACTAACAAAAAATGTGGCTTATCCAGCAAAAAAATGTGACTTATCCAAACAAAAATTGCGGTAGAATGGAGATATCGCGGGTGGGTATAGATCCTTAATGTGGCAAACCGAATGCCATAAACCATCGGCGATACCATCAGACATGTGTATGAATCGTGAAAAAGGAACTATTTCCTGTTTTTCTTCGGGATTGCTATAAGTTGATGCTTATAAGTTACTGGTAAAACACAGGGAAATTAACCCAAAGACCCTGTAGGCGAACTTTTCCAGGCTAGGAACTATCGCGATCTGGACATGTGCTTGTTGTCTTTCTATATCTCTCTGTTTTCCCGGATAGAAACTTGGTTTAGGTAAATGAGACTGTCGGGTTGGTGGTTGGATGTTAGTTGCTTCCTGAGCTGTCAGAGTTGGTGCCTTGGATTGTGGTTAGGACAATATGGGTTTGTCGTGGTTTGTTTGAAAACAGGATACCCCTAATACCATTGAATCAAGGCCCAATTATCGTATATGGTTGGTTTTATTTTCAGACAAACCCTCGTGTTCTCTTCCCTGAAGCTTTCACACTATGGATAACAAACGCTTGCCAAGCCCTGACTATTTGGTAGTTTTGCGATGGTAGCTTGGAGGACGGAAAAAAGGCTGCGATTTTTTTTTTGCACAATGTTGATTTTCAGACAGACCCATGTCGCAGCCAGGATGAATGTTTCCAACTGCTTCGGAGCGTGGCTAAGCAGCCACGTCTGGAGTCCTTCTCGCAGGGGAGCCCAGTAGGATTGAGAAGCCACAGGGCGCATTGTGCTTCGGAAACTTGGACTGGATGGATGGTTCCAAGTTAGAAGAATTGGGTGCTATATAATTATCACTGGAATGAGGTTCAATTCTGGTCTGGCTGTTTGCTAGTGAAGTGATGTTCTCAATCGTTGTAAACTGTTACACTTCTGGTTTTATGTGGCTTGTAGTGGCCCAACGTTAGAGGATAGGAAGTGGACAATTTTTGGCTTTGATTGACTTAGATGATCGGGAAACAAGTTCTGAAAGTTGTTGGGGTTGTCACTTTGTGTAGGATGCTGCAACCCTTTTCAGTATGAGATGTAATATACCGCAATAGAATGAGTATTAAGGTTTCTGCTGTTTCTTGTGAGCAGGCGGAAAGCAAGTGCATGCTTTACTTTCAACATGGCCTGCTCCCGACCACAAGAAGCATGTTTCATGTACATCTGAAAGCGATTTTTGTATGTGATTTGCTCAATCCCACGT